>CAXARK010000608.1:0-14978 GCA_963971205.1 Aethes cnicana
AAGACGTGATGATGATATTTCACCGACAGCATCGATTATAAGCTACTTTTTTTTTACAAACTCGAAAAAACCCTAAAAAACTGGAATCGATAGCTGATACTTTAGGTGAAATATCATCACAACGTTTTGCTTGAACCTAAATACATGATATGCTCACAAACACGTCCCGAAATAAATAGCTGCTTTTAGGGTAACAGCACAAGTGAAGGACATTCGAACTCTTCTTGCATAAAGAACAAGGTTAATATTTAAGCCTGGGTTTCATCAAGAAATTAACGTACCTACTTGAAATTTAACGAGAGATTATTATTATGGAGAATATTACGTGTCTGTATGAAATAACAGCTCACGTTAAATGTACGTTAACTTTCTGATGTAACCCAGGCTTAATCTCAGGCGGCCTGGTCTGAAGGATGTCCATAATTGAGGTGTTTACCTTACCAATTTACATTTGAAGTTTTAAAACAATTGTAGTCCTCGGTTTTTAATTGACTGTATATTGAGGCTGGATGATGTCCTTGCTGGAATTAACTTACATACACTAGTACCTACAGATATTGGTATAAGTTTAATGTTCCACAACTCTTATATCGTATGCGCTGGCGGCGTTACTTCTGTGCCAAGGAAGTTTAAAAGCCCCATGACGTTGCCAGCGACTGATTTGTACACAATACTTGAATTCAAGGAAACATAATAATATTCTTATTCATGATATTCTTATTTACAGCATAATAATTAAATCTATATATATATATAAAACAAAGTCGTGTTAGTTATATCACTTATAACTCAAGAACGGCTGAAAAGATTTCGATGTTTGATTTTTTGGATTTTTGTCCGCCCCGAATAGGATAATGAACGGTTAGAGGACTACAGTCGGCCCTCAGCCAAAGGACCAAAGAAATAAATGTTAATTATATCCCAGTAAAATGGACATTGATACATACAAGTTGTGAACAAAAAGAATATACCTACACCGAAAAAACTAAATACCACTTGAATCTCGTGGGGCATAGAAATTTATATTCGAGTTTGAATTAGACACAGGTATTTAAGCGTAGGTTAAGGATCGGTGCACGGTTGTTACTAACGATGCTTAGGCTCAAAAATAACACTGAAAAACCTTCATCAATTATAAGGGTTGTAAAATTTATTGTAGTCATTGAAATAAAGGTTTATTTGAAACTATTTCGTTGTAAAAACCACATTGTTGTTCCAATATTGCACGAGTTGTTTAATTCCATGTGTAGCATGCCTCATCACAAGACGAAATGAAAAAAGTAATTGCATCATTTACCCCTTTATTTCTTTGACTGAAGGTTGTTGATGGTTGAATAAAGTAATCTATATTAGTCCACGTAATGCATAATCCAGTAATCTTGCATTATATTGTATTTATTTTAAGTTAATTGTTTATTGTATTTTTAGTCTGTGACATTTTGTTTCAGACATTTAAGTTGTATTCTATTATCTTAGTATTTGTTGTTAAGATTGTTTATATTAGGCCGGAAACCCACTGCCTAAGCACACGCTAAACGTGGGTTCATTGTATCGCCTGTGCGCAGCAGTGGCGTTCCGGCTTTATTCGGAAATGTCTGTGATCGCATTGTCGTGTCGAACGTGGTCATCTCACGGTAGGTGCTTCTAGTGCGAAATAATTAAAATCTAATAGGATAGAATTGTTAAATTTATAATAACCAATATTTGCATAATTATCGCGTAATTTCCAATGAACTTGTAAACTTGATAATAAATATTTTTATTGAAATGTCGTTTTCATTTCATTTTGCCTGTGTGCGATCCCACTTGGTTTGGATGTCGACTCAAGGTGTCATTTTTGTTTACGAAATTGAACCAGAAAAGTTGGACCATAATATCGGTTAGGTTTAATCGGACAGTTTAGGGAAAAGGATTCCAAACTTTCAAATTACACTAGGGGACGATTCACAACTAGTACTTTTCTATTCAGCACTTGCTATAATTTCATCAGGATACCTGCACAACATCAACTCGATTTTGCATTTTTACCTTACCTTTCGCCTTAAGTGTTCCGTTTTGCAAGCGCTTTATGCAACTTAATTTGTTAGAAAAAACATGATTATCATGGTGAAAGGGAAACAGGATAAAATAACAGATAGTTTATCACATAAAGGCTATTTATTAAATTAGGACAATCTAGAGCAGGAGCTCGGTGCGCTTAGTACTTGGGGGCTGGTGACTCCTCCTTGGAGTAGTCTCGGACTGGAGAGTAGAACTGAAACAAAATGCTCAAAGTTAGCTTCTTCCGAGTTGGCAGCAAGATCGACATGGTTACAAAACGTCGGTGACAGTCTGTGAGCTCTTATTATGACCAGAGTATAAGGGCGAAAACCCACTATCTCGTGATGGCGGCTGTACCCTCTCGCCGAGACACCCCGACACGATGCTGGCGTCACTTTTCTTCGCCATATATAAGAAAGAGATACCAGCATTGCTCTCGGTTTCGTTGAGAGTGTACAGCGGGCATAACAAAAACGCCGCCGCTGGGGCGAGAGTCGAAATAGGGGAAGACGAGGGAATGAATTTCATCCCGCCATAGCCGATGGGGTAGGCCTGGTCTCCGATTGGAATTGTTGGCCTTTTTGGTTATTTTGACCTACAATTTGTTTGGCATGCAGCAGACCTGACCAGCCTAGTCTCATTTCAGTTTGGACGCCCACAGATACAAAAAAAATCTCCTAAAAATAAGGTGCCACTGTTGTGTGAGCTGTCAATGGCAACTGCACCTCACGCGACTAGAGGCGAATTAATTTGCGGTAAAGCCTCATTGAAGAGTCAAAAAGGCCAAGGATGCTGTCTGCTCGAGGGTATTCATTGTATACCTTGTGCTGCTTGTTGCGATACTCCTCCCAGGGCTCGGGGTTGTTCTTCTTGCTCCAGGAGACCTCGGGCGAGCGTGTGGCCAGCCGCACCAGGTAGAACACCGCGCCACCGCAGCCCAGCGCAGTGCACACGTACAGCGGGATCAACTGCACAACAGGCCAACCATTAACACACCACACAACATGAATAGCCTATTTCACTCCTCCTATTTGAAAAGGACTATTTTGTTCCTCATATCTGCCCCGCTAACAGGTAGCAAAGTAAGTTTTGCTCCCTTGGGAGTAAAGTACGCTTTTGATCCCTGCAGCTAGTGGTTTTCTCAGAGGAGGACTGAAAAGCAGAGTGTACAACACGGTAAAAAAATTATTTACACCTTGGGTGATGTAGCTTGAATCTCTCGCTAGCTCAAGATTCCACGTAATAATCCCGAGCGGAGTGAGAGTGTATTCTGGAATCTTTCGCATTGCTCTGGATTCATTCTGTCACCCACGGTAAAATATACCATTTTGCTCCCTAGTCTTACCGTCTACTATTACAACCACTGGCCTCCATTCATCTGGAAAGCGATGTCTATTCTATGGACACGCTGTGTTAACTAAGTCTTACGAAACAAATAGTTAATGGGTGAGTTTCTTAAAAATGGCTTGCACAACATTAGATAAAAGTAATGCAAAATATCTTAAATTTAATAAAGGAATAATTATTATTTGTATAACAGAAATAGTTATTTGTATATTGGAAATAGGAATAACTATTATTGTTATATTACTAATTATTGTCCTTGACACTATTGTATGTATGCTTAGATGTTCCACCCATCAACAGAAATGTCATAACCAGAATTTGAAAAGGGTGTGTGCTTATACTATATTAATATGGAAACACCCTGAAAAATATACATCAAAATATTTTGCATTAGGTACTAAAGCAGCAACAGTGAGGTTGTGATTAGAGTTAGTTCTATTGTTCTAATCGATTTTATCTTACTCTTGCCTTGTCATGTCAGACAAGGAAAATAAAGAAGTTCCTAAGTAAACATCATAATCTACTCAATAGCAAGTAAAAATACTTCAAATCCACCTGTAAATGTGTTTAATAATACTAGTGACCTCAGATTTGCGCATCATCAACTAGCGTATATAGAATACACAGTATTTCTGCAGATTGTAGGTTAATTATGTAAGAGCTGCATAATTCCAATATCGGTGTATCGCATTTTACTTACAGCCTTGTGCTTCTTCAAGCTCTGGATACTCAGTCCCTGCATCTTGACTGTGTTTCACTATTTAATTATACGTGTAAAAACTCTTATTTCGTCTCGATCAACGACGAAAATTCGATTAGGAATCTGCACTGCAGACAAGTGGCTGCGTTCCGAATCGCGCTCAGAGCACTCACATCATCTTGCATCCTTTTTCCTCTTGAAAGTCGACTTGTAAGACGAAAAGGGGTGCAAGGTGCTGTGCGTGCACTGAGCGCAATTCGGAAAGCAGCCAGTGACGCAAGTCACTTTGACAGTACCTTGTCAAGTAATGTTACTATCTCGAAAATGAGATGCTTGTCAATTCATAACACTATATCCATTGTAAAATAATAATTCAAATTTCTTTCTTTTCAAAAAAAAAATTACTAAAATAAATGTTGCAGTTTTTATTAATTTCTCTAGCACTTCCTTTAAATAATCCTGTAAATAAAATGGCAGCATAAACACAATGCTGTCCACACCACTTATTAAAAAAAAAAGAATTGCAATAAACTTTTGACAAGTGAAGTGCATCCAAAGAATGGAAGGCTTTTTATTGTTATAACCTATTTTAATGATTTGGTGCTATAATTGTGGGGAATACTTTGGATTAAAGTTCCGGCTCTGTCCACTCTCAAGATGAGCTTTCTATTGTAAGTGATGGAGCGCGTGTTGTTGAAGAGGATCTATTTATAACCGGACGTGTTCCGTCCGCTGACGTCTTGTTTACGTTCACGGAATCTAGCAGTAATTAAACGGGCCGGCGGCGGGCGCGGCCGCCCTACCGAGCCCCAGTGTCCCGCCCGCCTCGACGCCGCTCGGCGCCCTACGTTACCGCAATACATCCCCTTGTTTCCGCTCACGTTCCGCCCTTTTGGTATCAGTTCTATAATGTCTCACTAGTTCTAGCTTCTAGTAACTTTATATTAGATCTCCCTCTTCCCATTCCCATTTCATTGAGTAGGTCAGAAGTACAAGTAGAGTTGTTTTCAGTGGGAGTCGGTCGAACAAGACCTTCAAGCCTAAGAAGAACATTCCGGAGGGCACGCACCAGTACGATCTGATGCGGCACGCGGCGGCGACGCTGGGATCCGGCAACCTACGCCTCGCCGTCATGCTGCCCGAGGGTGAGGACCTCAACGAGTGGGTGGCTGTCAACAGTAAGTTTAAACTTCTCACTTCAATATTTATATGTTTGAAAACTAATAGTGAGCTTTACAATTAAAGCCTTAGTAGAATGGAGTTTTGATCTTCTATCCCTCACGTAGAAAATGATATGTCCCTACAACAAATCCTGTTTTGTTTGAATTTTTACAACTGAGGTTTTTCATAAAGGGAAACAATGTGAGAAAATCTTTATGCACCTGTGCTGTAATTCAAAATAGAGCAAAGTCACTAGCCAGCCCTGAGCTGTTGTGGGGGGACTAGCCCAAACCCCTTTTATGATGAGAGGAGACCTGCACCCAGGTGTAGAATAAAAAAAAGACTTGTGGTTGACTAGTTTGTGGTCAATGGACATTGGACATGAAAGGTAGCCATAATCTAAGTGAAGTAATTTAAGCTCAATTTGTTTGTAAAGTCTTTAATAAGTTTTATCTTAGGTCTAAAATCTAAATGAAAGGTAACATCTAAATCCTGAGACCTAACAGTGTGATATTTTTTTATATTGTAGACTTCTTTTATGCATGTATATTTTACAATACATTTATGCTTGACCATTTATCAAACCTGAGTCATGATTTGTTCCATTGTCCTACTAAAAGTGTACAACAGGAAACTGATACAGTTTTAGGTCACAAGACAATCATGTTTTATGAATAATTCAGCACAACTATTTTTGTAAGGAAGTAGGTATTGTTCAGGACAGGAGCGAAGCAGTCACAATATTTATAAATAACTTACTTTATAAGGATAAATAATCATACATTCCCTGTCCCCAACCCCATACAAATTGATGGCTCAATCTCAAGTTCCACTGACATATTTATTTATTTATTTATAAGGACATCAACAGCATAGTTAGTACTTATTAATTAATTAATTTAGACTGAAAATAAAGCCAATTATAGATATAAATGTTTAACAACAGTCAGATATCAAAGACAGATATGTATATGTACCTTATTATAAAGCAGTGACTCCATAGTGGAAGCACAGACTCCTGAAAAAAGCTTCATGCTCTTCACATGATGTTAACTTGTAGTTCATGCTCGCGATTTCATTCACACTGAATTTTATACAAAACAATAAAAGTGTTTATTCCATATTAATCCATATTAATATTATAAATGCGAAAGTAACTCTGTCTGTCTGTCTGTTACCTCTTCACGCTTCAACCGCTGGACCGATTGAGATGAAATTTGGCATGGAGATAGTTGGGGTCCCGGGAAAGGACATAAGCTACTTTTCATCCCGGAAAAACGCATAGTTCCCGCGGAAACGCGATAACCGAATACCACGCGCGGGCGAAGTCGCTGGTAGAAGCTAGTAATATTATAAATGCGAAAGTAACTCTGTCTGTCTGTCTGTTACCTCTTCACGCTTCAACCGCTGGACCGATTGAGATGAAATTTGGCATGGAGATAGTTGGGGTCCCGGTAAAGGGCATAGGCTACTTTTTATCCCGGAAAAACGCATAGTTCCCGCGGAAACGCGATAACCGAATTACATGCGGGCGAAGTCGCGGGCAGAAGCTAATATAATATAAGTATCTAAGTAAGTAAGTAAGTAAGTAAGTTCTTCTATATCTATGTGTATACTATAATAAATGTATTATCTTGTCTCTTTCTTAATTTCCGTCTGTTTGTTACTCTGGAAGCCGTGATGGCCTAGTGGTTCGACCTACCGCCTCTCATGCAGAGGGTCGGCGGTTCGATTCCGGCTCGCACCTCTAAGTTTACTTAAGTGCGAAATTCAATTTGAATTAACCACTGTGCTTTTCGGTGAAGGAAAACATCGTGAGGAAACCTGCACGCATCTGCGAAGTAATTCAAAGATGTGTGTGAAGTCCCCAATCCGCACTGGGCCCGCGTGGGGACTATAGCCCAAACCCTCTCGTGATGAGAGGAGGCCTGTGCCCAGCAGTGGGACGCAAATAGGCTGTAGTAGTAGTAGTTACTCTGGAAGTACTGAACCAAGTAGAATGCATTTTTCAAAGGTAGATAGAGAGCATCATTCTGAGCTATGTATAAGGTATGTTTCATTAACATTGGACAAAGAAGAGTTATCGTTATTTTAAATTTCACGCGGGCGAAGTCGCAGGGCGTGACTGTTATCATAACAAAGCATTGTTTTCCTGCTGGGTGACTCACTGTTTCTGTTTGATAACAGCTGATCCTTAGTTTCATTGATCGATTCCCCCTTCAAAATGGCCGCCGCCCGTCACAATGAGGGCTATTGCGTGTGAGTTTGCCACTAGAGGCGCTAGTGTCGCGTGAGGTCCAATAACATTCAGTTTTCACTGGTTTTGGCGGGCTTCCTGATATAAATCATAATTTCTTTAATTTACCCGTTGAAAAGTGATCCTTCGTGAAATTATCGCAAATATGGATTATTTGGCTATGAATGTAAACGCTTTGTTTTTTTTTTCTTTTTTCCAAACAAAACGGAACTGCACAACACTGTGGCATAGCTACTCACTATGATGATAGTGATTTATAATTAATAAACTTAATGAGATTCAAGATTGAAAACTTTTTTCGGCGCCGATCTTATAAAGTCGCCTTTGACAGCTATACCTCTGGACCTTAGTCAACAGTGGCGCCAACTGGTGAGCAATGAAACGATAGTCCCCATTGATTGCTGCAATGTTCGGTTGGATGCGATGCTTACGTGAAAAATCCGCTAGAGGCTCTCGGTATACTGTCTAGCTAAATTATTGCTTTTTATTTTCAAATCCACACCAATAATATTATAAGTGTGAAAGTAACTCTGTCTATTTGTCGACACATTGTTACGCTTAAACGGCTGGACAGATTGAGATGATATTTGGTTTGGAGATAGTCCCAGTCCCGGGGGAGGACATACTACTTTTTATCTCGAAAACACGCATAGCTCCCGCGGGAACGCGATAAGCGAATTCCACGCGGGTGAAGTCGAGTGGGGATATGGCATATAATGTGCTAAATTGGCAACACTGAATCTCAAGCGACACAAGCGCTTCTAGCGGCGAATTTACCGCTCAGCCGTGACTATGCGGCAGCGGCGAGCGGTTTACGGATTCATTGCGCGATCGTGCCGCCCGCCGCGCGTCCGTTAGCGACCGTCGCGCGCAATGTGTTAGTTAACGCCCACAGCTGCCGCTGTTGCGCGAAGACGTGGCCGAGCCGTTATACGCACATTTATGGAGGGTTGAAGTAAAGGAGCGCAATCTTTATAGTTCCAAAGGTGGACACCAAATCGGGTAGGTTGGGGGCGCTGCGGTCGCCACTCCAGTCAAGCCACCTAGGCGGATAGTCTGCAGTAGCGCCTCAGATGGCGCTGCTGAGGCGAAAACGCAGCGAAAACGGTTGTGAGGAGAGTGCTTATCAAATCCGCTGGACACTTTCAACTGTTTCGACATATAAGATTGCGCTCCCTACCGTGACATTCCACATTCCATACGCACAATAATGTACCCATATCATTTCGTGTTCATGTTCCCAGTATAGTACATTTAGATGCAAGTGCGAACAGTTTGTTATCTTATCACGAGTCCCTAGTTGTGTTGGCGCGAGCGAAAGCGAGTGTTAACACTAGGGACGAGTGAAAATGACAATTTCGCACGTGTATCAAACGACATTTTTTAATACATTTGCGAAAAGAAAGAATAAAGAAATAAATGAACAGGATGAATCTCAAAAACTTTACGCACTAGTTCGTAAAAAACAACTTAATGCGCTTGTAAATAGTGTTTTGACAGCTAGTGAGCAGCTGTCAAAACACAAAAAGCGCTCGTTCGGAAATGACAAACTTTTGGCACGTTAAACAGGTATCGAAACGTTTTCCTTTTTGAGCAACTGTATTGAAAAAATATTTTCTAACCCCACCTTCCAGCGGTGGACTTCTTCAACCAGATCAACATGCTGTACGGCACGGTGACCGAGTTCTGCACGGAGGAGGCGTGCGCGGTGATGTCCGCCGGGCCCAAGTACGAGTACCACTGGGCGGACGGGCTGGCGGTCAAGAAGCCGATCAAGTGCTCCGCGCCCAAGTACATCGACTACCTCATGACCTGGGCGCAGGACCAGCTCGACGACGAGACGCTGTTCCCCTCCAAAATCGGTGAGTAAGATATAGGTAGTTGTAGCCGTGGTGGCCTAGTGGTTCGACCTACCGCCTCTCATGCAGAGGGTCGGGGGTTCGATTCTGGCTCGCACCTCTAGGTTTACTTATGTGCGAAATTCAATTTGATTTTACCACTGAGCTTTTCGGTTAAGGAAAACATCGTGAGGAAACCTGCACGCATCAAATATGTGTGTGATGGGGACTTCACACACATATTTGATGCGTGTGAAGCGCTGGGACCGCGTTGGGACTATAGCCCAAACCATCTCGTGATGAGACGAGGCCTGTGCCCAGCAGTGGGATGCAAATAGGCTGTAGTAGTAAGATGTAGGTAGGTCTTTTTTTAGAAAAGGATAGAATAGATGACTGAAAAAATCAAATTAGTCCATCGGCAAGATTACCAAAAAATATTTGACCCGTAGTTTTTCTTTCGTTACGTGAGCAAAAATTGACGAAGATTCGACGCTTTTAACGCGATAACCGAATTCCACGCGGGCATAGTCGGGGGCAGAAGCGAATTTATAATTATTTATAAAAGCGATGCCCATGCCATTCCCATTTATTAATACTACGGCAGCTCCATAAACCAACGATTCGCATTTAATTTCAGGCGTGCCATTCCCCAAGAATTTCCTAACTTGCGCCAAGACGATCCTGAAGCGGCTGTTCCGGGTGTACGCGCACATTTACCACGCGCACTTCCCGCGCGTGGTCGCGCTGGGCGAGGAGGCTCACCTCAACACGTCCTTCAAACACTTCATCTTCTTCGTGCAAGAGTTCGCGCTCATCGAGCGCAGAGAACTAGCTCCCTTGCAGGAGCTCATCGACAAACTGACGGCGCGGTGATGCCAGCGGCCCCTCGCAGCCCGACCGCTCGGCTCGGCCGTGACTCCGCGCGGCAGCGGCGGCCGTTTTACTGACACATTGCGCGCGACGGTCGCTAACCGACGCGCGGTGGGCGCCACGATCGCGCAATGTGTCCGTAAAACCCTCGCCGCTGCCGCTGCCGCTCGAAGTCGAGGCACAGCGGTCACGACTACGTTCTTATTTCTGATATACGGAGTCTCTATAGCGTTTCTCGGTTTCGGATATTTGAAGGGCAATTGAACTTACGCATTGATTTGTAAGATTCTGATTAGAGAAGTGAGAAGCCATCGGTTCCCCTCGTCATTATTCTTTACAGTACTTTACACTATGCTTCTTTGCACTACACACGTGCTTCGCCGTACCTATCCGTTCCATTTGAGCAAAACTTACTTTACAACAGGCGTTTCACAAACTTTTATGACTTCAAATCATCATAATGACAATACAGAACCTATTCATGTTTTTTTTTTTACATATTTACGAATTTATGTTTCTCAGATGAATATTCTGCCAAATTGTGTATTGTTCAGCGAGACGTTAGCATAATGAATGGTTAAGAAAAGGCGTTGTTAAACGATACTCATGTCAAAATATATTATTGATGAAACGGGCGTTATAAAGCAACCATTTTTCATAAGTGAGTAAGCCATTTTAATCAACATTTGTATTTGTTTAAAAACATGGAACCTCTCAAAGTCGCCAACTACTGAATACACTACACGCACGCTAATTTTCTTACACACACGACTCCAAGCCTTCTCTACACTGACTTTAGGTATTAGAAAAGCTTGTGATACATCTAGGGCATTGTAATAGATGCCTATTTTATATCTATGTCGGTCGCAGGATTGTGATCACGTCAATTCAATACCTAAGTATATACATATAGGGAGATTATCAACCTATTCTCACTCTGTCAGTTTCCAAATCTAACTAGATTTTTCGCCTATTAGATTACTAGTGGCTCTGAGCTGAAAACCCTCGCTTAAAAGAGTTTTTCTTTCTATTTTCAACCCCATTGATTCATCTAGAGAATTGCGACTTGTAGAGGAGGACAAACGTCCGGACATACGAAACCATTTTTGTCCAAGTTGAAACGTCGACGATTCGCTCGCTTGGTCAATAATCTGAGTGTTTACAATCTTAAAATGACATATGATGCATGCGATGAGCCCGAAAGATTTAAAACAGTTCAAATCAATATAAAATATATGAAAACAACTAATAGATATTTTTAACAATTTTATTACGTTACGCCTTACCGTAACTTACGGCCTCTGAAATCATTTGTTGAAATCCATCGAGCTCGTTCTGCGCAATGGGGGCTATCGCGTGTGAATTTGCCACTAGAGGTGCTTGTGTCACGTGAGGACCAATAACATTCACTCTTCACTGGTTTTGGCGGGCTTCGTTACATAAATTATATTATTTCTTTAATTTGCCTGTTGAAAAGTGATCTCCTTCGTGAAATTATCGCAAATATGGATTATTTTGCGATGAATGTGAACGCTTTGAAAAAAAAACACGTTTTTTTCGAACAAAACGGAACTGCACAACTTTGCGGCATAGCTACTCGATATGATGATAGTTATTTATAATTAATAAACTCAATGAGATTCAGGATTTAAAACTTTGTTTCGGCGCCGATCTTATAAAGTCGCCTTTGACAGCTATACCTCTGGACCTTAGTCAACAGTGGCGCCAACTGGTGAGCAAAGAAACGATAGTCCCCATTGGTAATAAATATACGCCATATACATATAGAGAAGTGGTGTGCTGCCTACTTACGATTTTTCTATTTAGCGTTTAGATATAGTGCAGTGTTGGCGTAAGCTTTCTGCCAACCTAGGTAATTTCTAAGTAACTAATGTATTTTTTTACCAGATAGTAATTTGTCTGCGAAATAATACTGGAGTTGAATGCTTCTCAAATGTTGTTTATATTTATTTAAGTTTATATTATTAAGCTACTTATTTATTGATTGTGATTACTTAATCGATTAGAATTGCATAGGTATGGATTTTTGTTTTGCAAAGTATTTACAATTAACTCATAGATATAAATATAACAGATGACATAATAATTTAAGTCCAGATGACGGACCTTCGTCATTTTTGATACCTAATTAGTGTAACTATTTATAGATATTTTGTATGATTTTGGTTTAAAAGCATCCAGTATGCGTTATGAAATAATCTCATATCGTAACTTAGGGTATTGTGACCTGAAAATATAAATGATTATATTTTGTGTCATTCAAATTTAATCCTTGGACGAACGATATATTAAATTTTAATAGCGCCTGATAAATGAATCCCACTTTATTTTCAAGTCACATGCTTAGATATTAAGGGAGTTCTTAGTCTGGTCCGTGACTGCGACTTACGTCGTTTTGCTTTGGGGAGACCCTGCAATACAAAGCATTTAAGAATAAACGTATCCAATTACTACTCGCATTTGAAATCGTGCAAAATGAATGTTTTGGAATTTGCGTAACATTGAATAAAAGCCATATATTTCGCGACTTGGTTTGACATTGTATGTCGTTCTAATTATCAAATAAGAAGACTTTATGACTTATTTAAGTGATACAAGAATTCTTGACTTAATTACTGTACTTTTATTTATTAACTTTAGTTAGACCGTCTGTATGAACTGAGCTCTGTATTCTAACTGTACAGCGAAAGAGCCATACATCTGGAAGGAATGACCAATTTGTAAAACTTTGGTAGTAAAAGTAAAGTGTGGTTACTCCTATAAGTAATGCCACAAATTAAAAAATTAAAATATAAATTCCTGTTTTACTTCTTATTGTATGAACCTTATACGTTTTCACATTTCAACATGAATCGCTGGACTTTCACGACTAAACTGATATTGATGATATTTGGTACAGGCACAGAATGTACTAGTATATCATCTGTGGTATACTGCTACGCGAGTCACTAGATCTAGATCCAAACGTCGTTCGGCGCGTAAAGTGTACTAGCTTGACCCGCGTAGTCCAGTATGGATTTGTAAAGATCACGAGGGATTTGGGCGTTTTTATTAGTTCCCACGCGTGCAGGCGTTGAAGTTATCACTGCGATCCTTGGATAAGAAAAATATATTAGTTTTCTATCGTTTTAAGGGGTTCCGAAGTCCACAAGGAACCCGTTAAGGAATGCGTTAAGAGCCTTGGTAATAGGAATAAATACAGTGAAACAGCTCTCATGATCATGACCAAAGTGTAGTAAACGTAGGCAAGAGAATGTAGTACGAGTAGAAGTGAGTATTTATATTAGCCTTATTACAATAGACCAAAGAAAACACAGGTTAAATTAAAATTATTTATTGAAATTAATTTATAATGCCGCTGTTGTCCACGACTCATCTGCTCTGAATTTACATTCTACCTTTAGGAATGATTTCCGGGATAAAAAAGTGTTTTGAAATCATAATCTCTAATAATACGAATGTTTAAGCTATATGTAATTGATGCTTGTCGAAAAACTGTTTATTTCTTCATATGTCGTCTTGTTTATTACAATTGCATACCTTATAAATACAAAAATGTGATGTATTAGTAATTTTTTATCGTAATATGTTGTTTCTTGTGGTTATTAAAAAAAGACAAGTTAAATCCGCCCGCAAATTAGTATAATACAGTTGAAATAATTGATAGAACATTCTACCATTTTCTTACATTATTAGTGGACATAGACCAAAATTAATACTTAATTATGAACACCATCAATTCATCATCATAATCGTCATTTCAGTCAGCAGACCACTGCTGGACATAGTCGTCCCAAGGTTACATCGATCGAATATATAACCTACTACATTTTAATCCATTTATATAAGAATCTATCATAACACCTTCGAGCGGATTTATCTATATTTAGATACCATCAGCGGTAAAAATATGCATAAAATAATGCTTCAAAGAAGCAATACATATCGAAAAAACAATATATTACAGACACTATTCTGGTCAAACATTGCAGCATCATGATTGTCGTTGTGTTCAGTAAACACGTGTGTAAACGTGTCATTACGTGTGCATGTGTCGTCAGCCCTCCGTGTCAGTAAGTTGTGTGTGTGACTTGATACCGTAATCTTTTATTTGAACGACTTATGTCATAGTAAGTAACACTAGTAGTCATATAGTATATGTTTTCTTCTTTCATTGTACGTTATTTTTCTATCAGGATGCAGCCGTCGTCTTTGCCACATATAGCGTCCAAGAATTCAAATTATTGCACATCACATTACAAAAACTTAGGTCGTACTTGAAATAAGGAATACATGTGATACCTTCTATGAGTGACGGCGATCAATCGTATCTGGTAAGTGTTCACGGAACGTTCTCGTGTTTTTTTTTTAATCTTCACTTTAAGAGCTTGTCATAAAAATGAACATGTGTGCATGTGTGTTATTTTATTTCCAAAATGTCAAATGTTGTTTTTTTATAGCTAAAGACCGACGTATAAGCAGAGGGCTCAGCTTGCGCCGCCGATACTAATTTGCAAGACTAGAGATGTCACAAATAGGATATCGGCTCGGTGGAGGGTCGGTTGGTGCCACGACTTCGCGCGACAGCGGCAGCGGCGAGCGTTTTACGGACACATTGCGCGATCGTGGCGCCCACCGCGCGTCGGTTAGCGACCGTCGCGCGCAATGTGTCAGTAACGCCTAAGTCTTGGCAGAACCGTTATAGCTGGGTGTGGCCGCCGCCGCCCGCCGCCGCTCAACGCCG
>CAXARK010000609.1:0-16776 GCA_963971205.1 Aethes cnicana
TATAGACAAGTGTACCTATAATATTTGAGAGCAGCATGAGACATTAAAGAAACCTTTTGTTTAAAAAAAAAATCTTGCGAAAAACGGAAAAATAAGTTTTGAAGAAATAAAAGATTCAAAAGCAAGCAATGGATTTTATTTTACCAATAGTATGTTCATTCCATTCATTCCTTTGAAAAGTCCAAAACAATTCATCAACTCGTTCATACATTGTTCATTCTAAATTTTAGTTTGTGAAAACCAGCCAAGTCAAATCTAGATCTTGAAATACCTCCCAAGTGACTCGAAAAGTTGGCACCCATATATACATAGATCTCAATTATTTTGTTGGTGAAATCAACAACGACACGCGTCGCAGCGTCTTATATCATGGCGCCGGATCATTAGCAGCTAGGCAATCAACTCCTGACCTTTCATCCCTTTACCTACACGTCCACTGCGTGGGCACGTTATCACTCATCAGCCACGGCCACACAGAACCAGTGATGTTGGTATTCTGTTCTATTGCCATGATGATGATGATGATGATGTATCATCAACATAATGCTATCCAATGCTGGAAAGAGGACAATCAGACAGTTCGCGCCGCGTCGTCACTCCACCGGCCGGCACCGAGCTGGAGGGTGTCCCATCGCCCGTGTATTGTTTCATGACGCTATGAAATGAACATACTCGAGCGCGGTGATCATAGTCCTCGGAGTATCACTCGTATCTGCAATCTGCGGGACGCAATGAGAAACAAATTTCCGACAAATTTCCCGACAAATGCCGAGGCAATGTTCCCGCGACATTGACAAATATGACACGTCGCGCTCATTTATCCACGCACACACGTGCGGCCCGCGAGGCGCGCGCGAGAAAAAGCGCTCCTTTTAAATCGAACTACTTTCATATTGACTGTTGATTGATGAGGTTCGCCAGTGGTGCCCGCTCACACGCTGCACCGGCGTGCCACAGAGCAGCCGAGACAGCACGGAAAGGCACAACAAACCGCAGTATCTACACATCAATTTTCGTAACGTTTCTAGGCTGTGGTGTGCAATTTTGATAAGCTGAGTAATGTGGAGAGGCAGTTCGTGAATAAAAAGCAGTTCCCGCGAGTATCGGCGCGACACGTGTCCTCAAATATTTATGAAGCACTCCGCCGCCGCCGCCGCGCCGATATACGCGTGAAAACATTCATCTAAAATTTACTATTCTCGGTAGCTGAAGCGAGTATTCGAATTGCGATTTCCTGTTACTTTACGTATTCAATATAAATGCCAATGAAAGTGCTCAAGACGAAAAGTGGCGTTACCCAACGACGGCGCAGGCGGAGGCGCGGGCGCTCCTCGACGGTGGCGCGAGCTTATTAGGAGGTGACTGCTTATGGCTGGCGTAAACTGGGCTTTTACCTTCGTGATGACTGTACCCAGGATACGGGCAAGAATAAGGCCACTTCCACGCCACTTCATAAGTCATGGAGGGTCCTACTGAAATGGACGAGTCTAGTGCAAGCGCTTTTGGGTGGCACACTGCCAGTAGATAAGTATACATGACTGTACCTACATTGACGAGTTTTCATCATCATCAAGTCAGCCGAAAGACGTCCAATGCTGGACATAAGCCTCCGCCAAGGCTCACCACTCAGACCAGTCATGTGCTACTTGCTTCCAGCGTATTTACATGACCTTTACGAGGTCGTCGCTCCATACTGTTAGAGGCATACCGATAGCTCGTCTCCCAATTCGTAGACGCCACTCAAGAACTTTCCGGGTCCATCGGCCATCAGCCCTGGCTAGCAATGTGCCCACTTCCACTTAAGGTTTGCAACTTTATGATCATTACTATTAAGTAAAAATTATATCAAAAAAACCTTCTAAATAAATTAGTTTCAAGCGCTGAAAATGAAGTAACTTTATAGAGCAACTGCTACTTATTGGAATCGAAAGATTTACATGCAAAGGAGGGATAAAGCTTACGTTGACGCGTTAATTTTGTAATAGGGCCCTAAAGTAGCTACATTGGGAACTGATTCACGCCCGCGTTTCATAATTACTTAATGGAGCGGGATCCACAGAAATTCACTGAAAAGTGTAGCATAGCAGTATTTCGAGCATTTACTTCAACTCCAGGCGATAAAATCTCACACAGATTATTTCGGGGAACACTTCCGCGGCACTTTGTCCTTTAGTAGAGTATAAAAAGTCCATTCCCTTTCTTTTATGTCGCTTAGGGTAAATTATTTGAAATCGAAGCTGTTTTAGGTCGAATCCTTCGGTTAATTTATCTACTGAATCGATCGTAGCATACATTGCGGGTTTCCCGGGCGCGCTCCCGGACCTCGCCAGTGCGAGGCGGCGACCGTGGCTGCGTGGCGGCGCGGTCGCTCAGGTATTCGCGTCGCTATCTCCCCATATTTTTTTTCTCGTCAGTCATTTGTCTGCTCACGTGGGTTTTTGCACACATTAAGGGCCTTAAAAAGGGCATTTACACAACTGATAAGTTAGCCGTGCTGGCGGAGGCGGCGGCACGGTCTATTGTAACTCGAGCCGCTAGTTGTCGGGTGCTCGTGTGGTGCTGGTGCCGCGCCGAGCCGCCCGCAGCGGTAAGTTGGCGTCGCTCCGCGGAGATGGGCGATTGTTTCGCGCCGCGTGTCCCGGGGGACGCGGTGATGTGCGGAGCTCCTCGCCGCGGCTCGAAAAAATGTTCTCGTAATTTTATGAGCCGCCTCATTAGCCGGCGGACGGCGCTCGTCGCCGACACGCACCAAGAATACTCTGTAACTAACCAATTTGTCACTTGTCTAGTTATTAAGAAACTTAATAAATTAATTAATATTGAGGTTCAAATTATCATAACTAAGCTGTCGGGAATCAAATTCAGAATTTTAGTATCCATAAAACTTGCTTAGTTAAATGTCTAGTAAAAATTAGTGACATCTAACGGGAAAGTTTGGAGTTGTTTGGTAGGTCTTGAAACATGGTCAACTTGGAATACGGGAGGTCTTTAGTTGAAGTAATGAGTTCAATGTTTAAACGCTAGGTGTCGCTGTGAGTAGGAGCATTGAGTTATTCACTTATTAGAGTGAGAGGGTATACTTAATTCTCAAATCAATTAGAAATATAACTTATATAACATAAAATGACAGAAATTTATTAAAAGAGTTCATAATGTTTAATTTATTATTAGATTTTATTGTGTCTGGCTTCAGCAGTCGGCTTTCTTGACATTTTTCTAGATTCAAAAAATTAGGAAAAGCTGGGGTTTTGAATTAGGAAAACAAAAGATTCGCGAGGAAACGTAATGTGGAGTGGGGAGGCAGTTTTCTTTGAAACGCGGAACGGTTCACATCTCCTTGGAGTTCCTTATTGGTAGTCATTGATTTTCATTTTAGTCTCTAAGTAAGTGGAGATTATTGTGGAATTCTTTGACTATTTACATATCTCTTACTTGATTATTTTTTATTGTTTATAACTCCAGTGAGATTTGAATAGGACAAAAGTCGTGTCTTTAGGAGACGATAGCTTGGGTTGAAACGCGGCTTTGCCATGGGATATACGTACATTCAAGCTATTTATCCTACGTGGGGAAGGGTTAAATTCTAGGGGTAGGAGTGAACTGGTGCTCTGAGGCGAGTCCAGGGGTTGTGCATTATACGAAGCAGGGCCAACCTTAGTGCCTCCTGAGTTTGGGTGTGCATGTGTGATTTGGGAAGATCTCTCATGTTCAGTCGAATTTAGTCTTCTGTCTATATATTTATATTTTCACGCTCATCAACACAAGAGTCTGTTCTGTCACCCAGTCCAATTTCGGTCAGACTCGATCACACGGGTATAGGGTCTTAGGGTCAGGCACACAGGGAAGCAACCCATCCTGAAACTTTCATTTGAATTAATTTACATCACTCTTACGCATTTAAATGGGGAGCTGTGGGATGCAGCGATTGCTTACAAATCTTGGAAGTAAATGTAAACTACAATAGGAATATTAAAAAATCTGCCTAAGTTCTCTTGTCAATTCAGAGCTTAGGAAAGTAATCAGAATTGATGGATTGACTAACTAAATAGGATTCTTAATAAATCTACCAAAGTTCTCTTGTCAATTCAGAGCTTTGGAAAGTAATCAGAATTGATGGATTAACTATCTAATTTTATAAGATACTGAGTAAATTTAAGACCAGACCTTTGAATGTGTCAGAATATTCTAAATTATTTATATTCAACAAGGAATGTTCAAGAAACTCTTCAGAGATTCTTGCCGGCTCTTCTCAGCAGTAAGTTTTTCCGAACCAGTGGTAGCTTCTAGACCAATCTAAAAGTTTATAAAGACTGTTTGAGTAATGACATATATTATGAATAAATAATTCTTGAAGTTGATCTTAGATTAAAACTTATAACAATTTTTTAATTCAAGTACTAGAAAGAAGTATTTGAAAACCTTTTACCTGATTAGCTATGATGAGATTTCAATCTAGCTTGGGAAACTACCCGAGGTAACAGCTTACGAAACAACGGATGGCACCTACCTCTAGCGACAATTGATAGTTCATTATTATATAATAAAATAATAAATCAAATATAAGATTTACCAGACATCTAGCAAGACAAAGCTATTGACTCATTTGTATGCAAGAAATAAGCTTTAATGTAAGATCAATAAGTCAAATATAATTCCATATTAAAGAATATGAGTTATGGAATTTAGAACCCTCTTTTCCCTTGTAAACTATACAAACCGAATGACATCACAAGACCTTAAAAAGAATATTCTTATTATTATGGCTAGGGGTCTGTCCAGTAGTGGGTGTGGACCATAGGAATGGGTTTAGCCCACGTGGTAGCAACCACGGGAGCGGGGTTGAGCTCCTTCCCTCTTTCAGAGGCCAAAGAACATTATATCATAAAAATCCAGTTGAATAAATGTTTATTTCAAAACAATGTTTGTTTACAAAATCTTAAATGAACTGTCTGTACTTATTTACTCATTGTCTTATCTAGCTATACTAATTGAGGAGTGACTACTCTGCCCTATTTAATCTATGACATAATTTGCTTTACTAACTAAAATATTTTCTAACAAACATGAAGGCAGTAAGATCTTTATTTATTAGGAATTTGAATATTACTTGAGTTGGGAATTAGTACTGTTTCATGTTCTTTAAGGTAAAGTTTTAAATACGTAAATCATGACTAAAAGTACCTAGGTTATCAACGGTTCACAACAGTAGTCCTATTTCGTTATCACTAGACTTCATTGGCCATTCGTTTTGTTTTAGGTAGGAATAATATAAATTTAATATGAGGTTGGGGGGGTCGTTACAATTGGTGCCGTGACCAGGATAATAGTTTTAGTATTTGGTATAGTTTTGTTAGGGAAATGGCTCTTCGGGAGCACAATTGTTGCCTGTGAAAATGGAAAGTCATTGATTGTATTTTAAAACTTACCTTGTTACTTTTACCCATTTAAACAGTAAATAACTTTCATCTTATAACTTATCTCTGCTGGAAGATTACAAATTGTTTAACTAATTAAAAGTTTAACACTTGGGGGCAGGTAGGATCTTTATAAGTCTTGGAGTGGCGTCCGCGAACCGGTAGACGAGTTGTTGGTAGGCCTTCAACAAGATGGAGTGACGATTTTGTGAGGGTCGCGGGAGCGCGGTGGATGCGAGTGGCGCGGGTCCGGTCTGAGAGGCGCGCCTTGGGGGAGGCTTATGTTCAGCAGAGGATGTTTGTCTATCGGCTGTGATGATGATGATGATGATGACGATGATGATGATGATGATGATGATGATGAGATATTTTTTTAAGAGGAAAAGAAACCGTTTATTTAGTTATGAGTACAAGAACTTTTGTTGTACGCTTAGATACAAAGTATTATTTCTAAAAATTCTATTTCTAGTCTGTAGATTTGTTCAGCTGCGGCTTTGTCCTTGAGATCCTTATGGTGGTGTAATCTTTTCCATATGGTACAGAGATCTTGAAGGTGGACGTCTTAGTGCTTTAGGAATACCCGGAGCGCTAAAATAAAAAGAATGTGAAATTAGATTTAATTTGTAATTCTATGGTTCTATTGTTGGTATAATGTGGTATTCATTTGCTGGTGTTTGGTATGGACTTTGCCAGAAATGAATTTTTGAATTGAATTGAATAATAAATCTCAGATTGAATGACATTTGGTTAGAATTTCACTTTCATAGTTACTTCAATATGTTCTTTGTTGTGCAAACAACTTAAATAATGACATATTCAGCATATCTAGTTTGAATGATAAAGATAATTGAATAAGATAGGTTACCTGTTAGATTCTTATTGGAGAATCATCATTTTAGCTAGAAGATGTTGGAGTCACGTTGAAATTCGGTTCTAGAAATTTCGTATGCAAAGTCGGTTCTTAGACTCTCTTCATTGAACAGTGAATATAATCTGAAACAAAGGTATATTGAAATAAAGAAACTTAGTCATAATTTATGTAAAAAACTTAGCGATTTATTTAGCTAGAGGTTCAAACCTCAAAAGGAATTTACTTTATTAATATCGGGAACTTATTTTCCACGGTATTGTAAAAAAAATTGGGAAAAAGAAAACCAGTTGTTTTGGTTGTCAAAGTTCAATATGCGTAACATTTAATAGGCTTTGTTGTAAGGTAAATAATCAGATTACCTAGTGATAAATATAATAACATAGTCTTACCTCAGAAGTTGGACACGGCGTGGAGCTTGTAGTAATGTAATAAGGTTTGCCGGCGACATTTTCACGTTTTGTAAACGAGAAAATAGACGTAGTCTGTGTTGTAGTCGGACTAATAGAAGCCAAAACTTAAATAAAAGGAAATTCTCTTTTCCATTTCATATTGCACTTCATATAATAATACATTCAAAATCACTCGGGTCTTGAATCTTTCATAAATAAATAGTAGCGACAAAAATGGATACCACACCATAGACTATAAGGAGTTGAGTCATAGACAAAGGCGCGTTTACACATATTTGAATAGGGCAGGTTTACACTTGCGTCACAAAATTCGCGAAGACAGTGTTCGTACTATTTATTGCTGGTTCATGGTGTATTCTCAATAATCCATTTTAATATAATAAATGTGAAAGTGTGTTTGTATGTTTGATATCCTTCCTTCGCGTCAAAGAGATTGGATTGTTTTGAATGAAATTTGAAATGGAGATAGAGTATGCGCCATCCCGAGAGCGCGTGGTTCTTGCGGGAGCGCGGTGATCAGATTCCGTACGGACGAAGTCGCGGACAGAAGATAGTTTTCTATATTTTTAACACTAAGGAGGGGCTTGGGTACGCGACTCAACGTTCAATACAGACACACTAAGGAGTGGTACCAGTTGTTAGTTACCAAAATTTGAATGGCGATGTTGTTGCAAAATAGGTTATAAGAAAGTAAAGATAGAAATAAGGTTTAAAAGAAAATAAATGGTCCATACACAGATAGTCAGAAGTATATTGACTTGATGCTTCGTTTACACGCTCGCCGATCAAAGCGACGTTCGCTTTCACGAACACGGACGCGCGTCTAAACACAACATATCAATTGTTGATCGGCAGTCATTTATAGAGGGAGGTTACATCGCTAAACGAACAAACGGACATCTGGCGGAAAAAAGGGGAGGTTTTTGCCCAGCGGTGGGACACTCCAATAGGTTATTAAAAAACATCGCTAGAAGGGCTAATCATAGACGTAACATTTTGACCTAAATCCAAGTACATTGGTTATTCGTGCGAGGGCGTTGTGATGGCAAAATGTCACTGTAAAAGAATGATTAAGGCTTATGAATAACTAGTTGTGCCTCGTGGCTTCGTTTGCATGGAATATGGATTTGTCGATGGCTTTTCCTTCTGACATTCGATTTTAATCAAACATCTACTCTTGTGAGCTACATTCGGAACGGTTCGGTGGTTTCGGAGTTTGACTCAGATAAGTGGACGGACAGACGAACGGAAGGAATTTCTGAAAAACGCTGTTTTGTGGTCTGCCTTTACACTTCTCGCCGGTTTTCGAATCTGTTGCCAGTAATATTAAAACTTAAGCTATGACTAGAATGGAAAATAAGAGTTTGAGAAACTGTTACTATTACTTTTACTACAGCCTATTTGCGTCCCACAGTTGGGCTTGGGTCTTCTTTAGTCACGGGAGGGTTTGGCTGTGGTCCCCGCGTGGTCCCAGTGAGGATTGGGGCTTTCGCGCATATCTTTGAATTGTTTCGCTGATGCGTGCGGGTTTCTTCGCGTTGTTTTTTCTCGCCGAGAGGCTCAGTGGATGACTCGAATTGGATTTCGCTCAAGGTTAACTTAGAGGTGCGAGCCGGAATCGAACCTCGTCCTTTTGCATGAGAGGCGGTGGGTAGAACCACTAGGCCACCACGGTTTAAGAAACATTCAAACAAAATTTATGTTAGATATAGAAACTTAGATTGGTTTTAATCGGTGTTTTAACTAAATGTAATGTTGGCTTTTAAACGGTTCATTAGATAGATTCAGGTAGTTTGCGGTCAGACATAGACTACAAAACGGACGTTCAAACAAGTTTCTCAGAATTATAACTAGATGGCGCTGGCAGTGTTGAAATAAGAATAGATTCAAATTTTAGTTAGTAGAGAAATTATCTTGATTTATTATTAAGCTATTAATAAAGTTAATTTATAGATTATACAAGTTAATATAGGATATTTAATAAAATAAAACTTACATGTTGATTTACTAACACCATAAATTCAAGTTATAGGCTGTTGGAAGTATTTGGATAACAAAGGTCGAGGTAAAATAAAGTCTTATTCATGTTGAATGGTGGTTTCTACGAGACAGCCATAGATTGGTCAGTATTTGGTCATTACGAGTTGTGTTGCCAATAAAATGAGAATGTAAAATATAGGTGTTTTAAAAAAAAAGAGGTTTAAATATACATTTTTAATAATTTTCTTCAGAGTATGGGGATATTAATAAGGACATTTTAAAATAATAATAATAATATAAGTAATTGGAATTTTAATAGTTCAGATTAGTTGTGATAATTGCAGGAAATTGTGAACTTGGTGTCGTTTGGACATAATGAAAATGTTGACAGCTGTCAGTTGGACAAGTGGGAAAACGGTTTGGTTACAAGTAATATATAAAGTAAGAACTGAATACCATTTATTACAATGGTAAAGGTCTCCTTTGGTGGACTGTGTTTGCATTTGGACAAGAGAGTTAGCACCGATGTGCAGGGGTCTGAATATTATTTTAAAAAGGAATGGAAGGGTGTATAACAAGACAAAGTGAGTGAAGTGAGTCAGTTGTGAAAAGGAGTTTCTTATTGTACGAAGAGGTCTTAATTTGAACACAAACTGGTAAGGGAGACTTAATTTATTAAAATTAAACCCGAGGGCATCACACGTAAACAAATGTTTCATTAAAAGGTATCTCTAGGAGTTAGGTTAAGTACTCATGTCATATAGTCGTATATGATATGTTCATAAAGAGAGAAAGATTGAATTCTTCCTTCTAGTGAAACAATACTCTACCAGTAATATCACAATATTCTTCGGCACACACCACATGTCCGCATTAGACATGTCACAAGTTCCAGGATGTTTTGAGACTTGTGATTTTGATTCATTTTGAAGATAGAATATGGGAATGTGCAGGGTGGTAATAATATCTATATTAGCTTAGATTTTGAATTGGGAACCTCTATTGGTGAAATTATATTCTAATCGGAAATAAGCTGGATTGGGTTAACTAACTGGTAGAGATTTCTTCTAAACATGGATCTCACAAATCCATGGTCCACGGTTTAAAATCTGACTAGGAAATTGTTATTTCGCTGTATGTTATTCATTATTGTTGACAGAATGTTTTAGAGTTATAATCTCATTATTAAATGGTTTAAATACACAACACACAGAGAACAGAAGGGAATAATTTTAATAGATTATTTGTTTTTTTTATATTGTAAGGAATGATCTGCTCCGGTGCCAATTTGTAAATATTGACATCTTCACATATCATTGGGCAGGAATGTAACTAACCAATTTGTCACTTGTCTAGTTATTAAGAAACTTAATAAATTAATTAATATTGAGGTTCAAATTATCATAACTAAGCTGTCGGGAATCAAATTCAGAATTTTAGTATCCATAAAACTTGCTTAGTTAAATGTCTAGTAAAAATTAGTGACATCTAACGGGAAAGTTTGGAGTTGTTTGGTAGGTCTTGAAACATGGTCAACTTGGAATACGGGAGGTCTTTAGTTGAAGTAATGAGTTCAATGTTTAAACGCTAGGTGTCGCTGTGAGTAGGAGCATTGAGTTATTCACTTATTAGAGTGAGAGGGTATACTTAATTCTCAAATCAATTAGAAATATAACTTATATAACATAAAATGACAGAAATTTATTAAAAGAGTTCATAATGTTTAATTTATTATTAGATTTTATTGTGTCTGGCTTCAGCAGTCGGCTTTCTTGACATTTTTCTAGATTCAAAAAATTAGGAAAAGCTGGGGTTTTGAATTAGGAAAACAAAAGATTCGCGAGGAAACGTAATGTGGAGTGGGGAGGCAGTTTTCTTTGAAACGCGGAACGGTTCACATCTCCTTGGAGTTCCTTATTGGTAGTCATTGATTTTCATTTTAGTCTCTAAGTAAGTGGAGATTATTGTGGAATTCTTTGACTATTTACATATCTCTTACTTGATTATTTTTTATTGTTTATAACTCCAGTGAGATTTGAATAGGACAAAAGTCGTGTCTTTAGGAGACGATAGCTTGGGTTGAAACGCGGCTTTGCCATGGGATATACGTACATTCAAGCTATTTATCCTACGTGGGGAAGGGTTAAATTCTAGGGGTAGGAGTGAACTGGTGCTCTGAGGCGAGTCCAGGGGTTGTGCATTATACGAAGCAGGGCCAACCTTAGTGCCTCCTGAGTTTGGGTGTGCATGTGTGATTTGGGAAGATCTCTCATGTTCAGTCGAATTTAGTCTTCTGTCTATATATTTATATTTTCACGCTCATCAACACAAGAGTCTGTTCTGTCACCCAGTCCAATTTCGGTCAGACTCGATCACACGGGTATAGGGTCTTAGGGTCAGGCACACAGGGAAGCAACCCATCCTGAAACTTTCATTTGAATTAATTTACATCACTCTTACGCATTTAAATGGGGAGCTGTGGGATGCAGCGATTGCTTACAAATCTTGGAAGTAAATGTAAACTACAATAGGAATATTAAAAAATCTGCCTAAGTTCTCTTGTCAATTCAGAGCTTAGGAAAGTAATCAGAATTGATGGATTGACTAACTAAATAGGATTCTTAATAAATCTACCAAAGTTCTCTTGTCAATTCAGAGCTTTGGAAAGTAATCAGAATTGATGGATTAACTATCTAATTTTATAAGATACTGAGTAAATTTAAGACCAGACCTTTGAATGTGTCAGAATATTCTAAATTATTTATATTCAACAAGGAATGTTCAAGAAACTCTTCAGAGATTCTTGCCGGCTCTTCTCAGCAGTAAGTTTTTCCGAACCAGTGGTAGCTTCTAGACCAATCTAAAAGTTTATAAAGACTGTTTGAGTAATGACATATATTATGAATAAATAATTCTTGAAGTTGATCTTAGATTAAAACTTATAACAATTTTTTAATTCAAGTACTAGAAAGAAGTATTTGAAAACCTTTTACCTGATTAGCTATGATGAGATTTCAATCTAGCTTGGGAAACTACCCGAGGTAACAGCTTACGAAACAACGGATGGCACCTACCTCTAGCGACAATTGATAGTTCATTATTATATAATAAAATAATAAATCAAATATAAGATTTACCAGACATCTAGCAAGACAAAGCTATTGACTCATTTGTATGCAAGAAATAAGCTTTAATGTAAGATCAATAAGTCAAATATAATTCCATATTAAAGAATATGAGTTATGGAATTTAGAACCCTCTTTTCCCTTGTAAACTATACAAACCGAATGACATCACAAGACCTTAAAAAGAATATTCTTATTATTATGGCTAGGGGTCTGTCCAGTAGTGGGTGTGGACCATAGGAATGGGTTTAGCCCACGTGGTAGCAACCACGGGAGCGGGGTTGAGCTCCTTCCCTCTTTCAGAGGCCAAAGAACATTATATCATAAAAATCCAGTTGAATAAATGTTTATTTCAAAACAATGTTTGTTTACAAAATCTTAAATGAACTGTCTGTACTTATTTACTCATTGTCTTATCTAGCTATACTAATTGAGGAGTGACTACTCTGCCCTATTTAATCTATGACATAATTTGCTTTACTAACTAAAATATTTTCTAACAAACATGAAGGCAGTAAGATCTTTATTTATTAGGAATTTGAATATTACTTGAGTTGGGAATTAGTACTGTTTCATGTTCTTTAAGGTAAAGTTTTAAATACGTAAATCATGACTAAAAGTACCTAGGTTATCAACGGTTCACAACAGTAGTCCTATTTCGTTATCACTAGACTTCATTGGCCATTCGTTTTGTTTTAGGTAGGAATAATATAAATTTAATATGAGGTTGGGGGGGTCGTTACAACTCGCAACACTAACATGAACACTATTCCAGATAGCTATTTGAATATTGTTAGGTAAGCACTTCAGCAGGTTGATGTTAAAAGAAACGTTACGTAGGTACTGTTAAAGAGAACAAAGTTAAGAAAAGAGAGACATATCTGCCCCATTGTTATTATCATTTCACTTTGTACGATAAGTCGGAACTCACGCACCTAATGCGTGTTTAAAACGCTCTCCAACTCATTCGAGAGATAACGCGGAAACACTTAGTCGCGCTTTGGCTGATATCAATAAGAAATGCTCTTTGTAGAGACGTGAATTGGGAATCGAGTTTGATACCGATACAGCGAGTTTTGTTTTGTGTCGCCTTTACCTCAACAACCTACCTACCTACTATGAGATGCGAGAATCGTTTCCTTCAAACGAGGCGTATTCTCGAATCCTGATTCAGAAAACTTCGTTCCTTCAAGATATGAAGGATCAGAGTTGCTGTTTATGAACCCGGCTTGTTTGTCCCGGAGTTGATGATAACAATACAACAACACGCCGTGCGTGTGGTGTGGTGTGCTCGCTCCGTGAAAACATTCCCGAACTTCCTCCCGCGCCGGCGAAATAATGAGTTTCGACAAGGGGCTCTATTCGAAGTCTTAAATAGGGACAGGGAGATTCCCTATAGGATCGCTCACGCGTCGCGGCATTGCACCCGAACTTTAAGCAGCTAGATAGTTCAACTTGAGCGCCGTGACGAGGAGCGCAGCAATAGGAAATCTACCAGTCCCTATTTAAGACTTCGAATAGAGCCCGGTTAACCTCCTGAAACACTCTATCTATTAAAAAAAACCGGATCAAAATCCGTTGCGTAGTTTTAAAGATTTAAGTAGTGATATTGGGTTTTCTAATAAAAGATTTCTCAGTCGGCGTCTAAACGTGTTTGGTGATGGCTCATTCCTAAGGCTGGTAGGCAGGTGTTCAAAGAATGTTGGGCCAACCTCACTACACGCGGGTTCTTTTCTGAAAGCTCCATGCGGCGGTGTAGGTACAGATCTTGGCGACCTGTACTTCTGACGTTTATGGTTGGAATTTTCACGCATTTGAACTGCGATATGATAACCTTGAATAAGTATAGCGAGTAGTGCGTCATAACACGTTGCTTGACAAAGATGTTTGTCGAGCAACGTCTGTTTAGGTTTTGCACCAACAAGTGTGGGCCCTTTTTTGCAGAACGAAAACTATTTTTGAATCAGTGGAGTTACCCCCAAATTATTCCGTATGACATCATAAAATTGAAATGTGCATAGTAAACTTGTCGTGATGCATCGGCAGAAATGAGCGCCTCGAGTCTTGAGTTATGGTCTCTAATACTTACGTCAACCTGTAGATAAATTACAATATGTTTATAAAA
Source organism: Aethes cnicana (assembly GCA_963971205.1). NCBI lineage: Eukaryota > Metazoa > Arthropoda > Insecta > Lepidoptera > Tortricidae > Aethes > Aethes cnicana. The sequence goes on from CAXARK010000609.1 coordinate 13,926, forward strand.
ATAGATCTGAAACGAGGCTTTACAACATTTGGAACATCTTCCAACAACTGTAGATCTCTGAATTCAAAAAAAAATTCAAAATTCAATCATTTATTCAGCAAATTGGCCACATAGGGGCACTTTTACACGTCAGAAAAGAATTTACTAGCGCTTCCTAGACCCATTGCTTGAGAAGAAGCGCCGCAACAAACTCAAGCAGAAGGCCTTTTTTCAAAATTTACACATAGATCTGGGATGGTTGATCGGAGCTCCGACAACTATTGACTTAGGAACGCGGACCAGACTCTAATACTAAGTTCGAGTAACTTAGACGCTCCTCGAGAGCTCTGACCTTTGCTGCTGCAATGCTGGCTGTACCTACGAGCTTGGTGATCGAGTCAATGGCACGTGATATCTATTAGGTAGGTAAAGTGCTTATTACTACGTCCACAATAGTCTAGATAGGTATCGTAAAACGCGGTGACATTTCCTACCTAGTTGCCCAAGCTTTGCCTGGACAATATCTTGGTAATATTTTTATTGTACACCATTTGCTGTCGCCAGATTATGATCCTAAAACTGACAACATGTTTGAGAAATGTCTTTCCTTATTAATTACCGTAGGAATGGGCGCCGGGCAAAACTATTGTGAATCACGACTTTATGATTTATGTACCCTAGTGTTTGACTGCCTAAGAGTTTTATGGAGTTTAATAAAATCGAATTCGGATAAAACATGATTCAATGCTGATAGTAGTAGTCTACTACTATTACAGCCTATTTGCGTCCCACTGCTGGGCACAGGCCTCTTCTCATCACGAGAGGGTTTGGGCTATAGCCCACACGCGGGCCCAGTGCAAATTGGGGACTCTTTGAATTACTTCGCAGATGACGCGTGCAGGTTTCCTTACGATGTTTTACTTCACCGAAAAGCTTAGTGGTAAAAATGCTGATAAGTAAAATTCAATTCGGAACATTATCGCTTTTAAGTATTTATTTATGTTTTGTAATTGCACAAAATGTGGCAAGTGAATTGATATTTTATTGCATTTGCAAAAATAGGAAGCGTACGGATTTCTCGACAAAAAGTACCTCAAGAGCGTCTCCGGGAGGAAGCGGGGCCGGGGGCGCGGCCGTAACTCATCTCGCGCGCGACACGACGTCTGAAAATACGTCTCCTGTTAAATAATAAGAAATAAACCATTAGTTTTTCTCTTTTTAGAACTCCAAACGCTTTGTGTGTCAAACACCGTTAGATAAAACGACGCATCGAGTCAGTACATAGGTAACAAAAGTTGCAAATCAAAAAGGGATTTTATGCAAAAAGAGCTTTTCATTATCTGAGGAAATATTCCCAATCATCTCTCTAAGAGCTGCGCCGAACAATCACAATTACCATCGTTAGGGATTCTTTTGAGCGGGCTGATCGGGCGCGGACGAGAGCCGGCGTCGTGTCGACGACGCGACACGACACGACACGACACGGCACGAGGCGCTGTGCGGGACGTGCCGTGAGCGACATATCGCCACGCCACTCAAAAAGATCGCTCACCTCCGAACATTGGACGACAGAGCATGCACGATAAATATTCGTGATTCACACCCGAAGCGTAATCATGCTAAATGGTGCACCAGTTGTTCCTTTTACTCGTTATCGTTTTTATATTGACATCCAACGAGCATTCAATGTGTTGCGGCGAATTGAGCAAATGCAAAAATACGGTCAATTTTTATACAGCTGCTAAATGTCAAAGTATTTTACGATGTTTGATGACACTTTAATTAAGGTTGCACCTCAATAATTATTACCGATTTAGATAAAGCACTAGAAAAATTACGTAAACCTCAATTTTAAGACAGCATCGTACGTATCCAAGGAAAACCAGTTATCTCTTATCTCAATATGTTCACGTTTGTGGACCGTGATGTGAGGACAAAGAAACTTCGCGGAAACAAATCATGGACAGAAGATTGGTCGGAGTCGGAGGGCGAGCTGCGGGCGGTGCGCGTTATTGATGCGGCGGCGGCGCGGCGGCGGCGCGGGGCCGGCGCTGAAACACACTGACTTTCGACAATTTCCATCTTTTCGATGATTTGAGCGTTTAGTTTTGGTGTAGTAGCACTTATTGTGTGATTGAGTATTAGTTGTACTAATTATTACTGTCTGTGTAGTGTCCTACTAACGTTTGTCTTGTGATAGTTAAAACGTGGTCGATGAAGAGGATAATTCCATTATGCCAATTATTTTAAAGATTTTAAACTACAGTTCAAGATCTAGCTCCCACTTCTACAACAACGCGGGCGGGCGGCGGCGGGGCAGGGTGGGGGGGGGGCGCGGCGCGGGCGCCGGCGCTCGTACATCAGCGACTTTGATACAATTTGCCGCGGAGTCGCCGCTTTGATGTATCACCGGAAAAATAACAGGTCCAGATTAAACGGCGACTTACGTCTCGCGCGCGAAAAACAAAAATAGACCTTCAGTCCGCGCCGCACCGTCGGTTCTCGCCCGACGTAGGACGAGGACCACGCTGAGAGCACGCCCAGCCGCCCGCTCGATTCGCAACCCTCCCCCGCGGCCGTAAGGCGCCGTTTCGCGCGCGCGCGGGCACCGATCAGAAAATTCAGCCATTACTCCCTCGGATGACTTTTCGTGAAATTTACTATTGCGAGGTTTTGTTCGAGCGATTGTTTATGGCAGATTAAAGCGGGAGCCGATATGCTTCAGGGTCCTTTATGTTCTCCGGGCGCGGGCGGTAACTCTGTTTACGGATCGGCTTACTTAAGTGGATAAAAATATGTCGGAGGCAAAAAAATATGAATTCGGTGTCGGTTGGGAGGGGCGGGACTTCGGATCCGCCGCCGCCGCTAGCGG
>CAXARK010000610.1:0-19001 GCA_963971205.1 Aethes cnicana
GAACCCTATAGGCGAGAAATAAGTTTGTTTGTAAACAAGTAACACATGAATCAAACTACTTGCCTCCGCACCGAGCCATTAGCGTCTACCCACATGCTAACTTCGGTTCTTTCGGGGCACACTAAATTTTCATTTATCTTTATGTGATATATGCACGGATCAGATGATATCTCCAGAGGATGGAACTTCCGTGTGGATATCTTTAATTTTCCTTCCATGATTTATGTAGCCGATGTAAATAATATTATGAAACGACATTAACAGGTCTGGTTTATGTAAGCGTTTCAATCCCGATTAAGTACAATATTTATTACGGTCCCAGTGTGTCTGTTTTCAATCGCTTATATTATATTATAGGATTACCTGCCTACCTCCTTTTATTTCTCTTTTTTATTTCTTTCATCCATATTTGAAACGAGTTCAGATATAGTCATACAAAGTAATACATAAGATACTTAACGAATTTGATTTCCATATCTTTTATACCTTACTTTCCTAGCTTCGTTGTAGAGCTCGAAAAATACAGGAAATCATATTTCTTGACTATGCAGTCACTGAACCCCAAAAGGTATCTAAATATTACTAAATCCTATACTATTAAACGAGCAATATTTGTATTATATATACTTATGCAAGTATGTATATATATTTGCTTTGCAATAGCGTTCTTTGTTTGTTATTTCTAAAATAATATTGTATAAGGTTTCTCAACGATTAGTGATGAGCACCTTGTAATTTTTCAAAGTGAAAATTTCCTTTAAATTTTATTGAAATTTCCAGAAGATGCTATAAAAAATCTGACATTTCTGAAATCTGTCAGTAACCCTGCCTGGTATTTAATTATTAAGAATTGTTGTTTAGTTTTTGCAATTTGGTCACTAGCATGATATTTTCTCAGCTCAAGCTATTTACTTTTCATTGGATCAAACAAATTATAACGGAAACATTTCAGACACGTTTTTTTAGGGTAGCTAGATAGATTTTTCACTCTTGTAAACCCAAATTTCATCAAAATCGTTAGTGCCGTTATTGAGAACGTGAGTAGAAATATGTATATTGCTTTGCTCGTTTATTACTGAAGGTCGCAGGATGCAAGCAGCACAGTCAGTACCTACCGGCTGTAGTGGCGAGCCTTGCTTGGTGGAGGCTTATGTCCAGCAGTGGGCGTCAATCGGCGGATAATGGTGTTGATTGCTCGTTTAATGGTATAGGATTTAAATGTTTTTTTTTTTAAACGCATTACAATGTTGATCTAAGTAAGTAAGTAAGTAACACTTTATTGTACAGAATAAAACACACAAATACAATTATCAATACAGAGAAGAGATACATGCACAAAGCTTATCCCTACATGGAATCTCCTCCAGAACCACACAAAGCTTAAGAGGGTTTACTCCCATAGCTGGCAACGTCGCAAATAGCTGTCAAATATTTCATTGTTTTCATTAATTTATGAATGTTACTGAATGAAAATATGAATTGTCGCTCTATGGTTGAATAAAACCTTAAGTATGGATTGCAACAATTATCCTGGGAACATGAAATGTTTAGGATTACGGTAGTACTATCTTTTGAAAACTTTCCATCGCATTTTCCATGCGTTTTAATGTAATATTATCATTTGAATGCTTAACCAACAAATATAACACGAGACGCGTCATTCAACCATAGAATGATAACTTCTTCTTTAATCCAGTAATATTGAGAAATTAATCAAAACAGCGAAACATTTGACAGCTATATGCGACGTGCCCAACTTTCAGGATAAACCCTCTTAATACGATGGCTGCTATTTTAGATAGTGTCATAAATGTTTGGTTAGCAGCTGACTGCGCTAGCTAATTCGGTCGCCAAATTGCATAGTTTACTGTCTCGTAATAACTAATCTTAGCGAAAAACTAGGTAAGTATATATCTGCATAGTCCAAAAATACCAACATAAGCAGCTCTATCAACAAATCGATGTAACCAAACTACTGCCACAAACCAAAGTTAAATGTGAATACCGTGCTGCGGTTAAGTTGTTCCAAGCCGATGCGATTTAGGGGATGAGTTTGGAGACCTGCCGAATCGGTGGAACAATGCAGGTAAGGTATATTGTACCTACCTAAACCTAAGCCAGTAAAAATTCTATATATAAACTGTAATTGCTTACGTAATTCTAATATACCTAATCGTACGAATACTTAAGCTAGCAAAATAGGGCTAATAGATGTGCTACTAATACTAGAATCTTCTAGAAAGGCCTCAAAATACCTATAACAAACATGGCATTTGACCATGCCACAGACAAAAGGACATGCAGAAGCGTTGATATACGAAATATATATTTTTGGGGCATTGCAATGGTAGATTTAATTGTTGCAAAAATATTTCTTTAACATATTTTTCATTTGCTTGATCGATTAATTAAACAATAATAATACATGCAAAATTTTCAATGATTACCTGACACAGTAATTTTAGTTATAACATACATTACTTTCATCCTTACTTTGAAACAAAAATTCCCTCGCCTACGATATTTATGAATGCTACGCGATTCCGTAGCGCTCGTAGCGCGCTCGTAGCATATGCTACGCCGGCCAGCGTGTACCGGCAAATATGCGCATATTGCCACCCACCGGTGGTATATTGTATTGCCACTAAGACTGCGGTATTGCGGTGTATGTGTGGTACTCGTGTGAGGAAAACAGGAATTTACCTGACTGCTTTCCAAATGTCAAAATGAGAGATTGGTGAAAAATAACATTATCAATATGGTACAAAATTAACTCCATAGTGCATCCAGAAAATTGGCCACGTCTGTACGTACACTTTTACACGTCAGTTTATGAATCTGTATATATATGTACACTGTTAACGACCAATTTACAATAGCCTATTTAAACATATAATAAAATAGTATTCCTATTCAAGATAACGGGCGCCCTTCACTTAAGTATCTCTTTAATTTCTTCACTTAAGTATCTCTTTATTTATTTTTGTAATATTTATTAATTTTCTATAAAATGGATAAAAATCGGTTTTGAAATAAATTATATTTTATATCAAAATATGATAAATAAACATATTAACAGATGGGTATAGGTTGTCTAATAAAGATCTTACACTAGTAGTTATGTCGCTTTCTGTCTGTCTGTTTGTTTGTTGAGGCCATTCTCCTGGACTATTGAATAGATTTGCATGCAGTTTCATAGATGGAGAGTACCATTCGGAGCACAATATAGGCTAGAGCACAATATTGTTTCATTAAAATCGAATGTAGGGAAACAAAGTTATTGTATATATTTTCTTCCACGTGGGAGTTAGTTTAGTAATATAAAACATGAAAGTTCTTCCAAATAAATCGTACAAACAAAAGTTTGTTTTATATTGTGCTCATGGATAGACCTTTATTAAAAAAGGTAACTTTGACCAACCCAAAATTTATGTGCATTTTGAGTCGATAAAAAGTATCCATCCTTTTTACCGATCCAAATCCATCCTTGATATTCATTGAACTATAATACATATGGACGAACAGTGCCTAACAGAATATGTCAAAATAAATGGAGCAAACTGACATTAGAAAATACGTTCCAATATGTTAATAACGCCTCTTTATAATATGTGTCAAGATAAATATTTTATACAAAAGTAAACCTAACACTTGTTAAGTGTCAAATTTACTGAGCGCCAAACGTGTGCCCGAGTTGTTCGGGCACCTGTTTTGACGGGCCATTTTTCTCCGGCTGATTGTGAATCCTTACTTATAATAGATCAATGTTGATATCAATTATTCATTTCCTTTTAGACATAGTGACTCAGCATTGTCAAATGAACTGTCCCCAACCCGTACCGGACCCGCGTTTAGCCGACCCGGTCCTTCAAACGAGAGGGGAGGTGGAGTCCTGTGGGAAACACTGATCAGATGGTCATGAACATTAAACATTTACCTCCGCTAATGTACCTACAATAGCTGGTAAATTCTTTTTCTGACGTGTAATAGTGCCCCTATGTGGCCAATTTGCTGAATAAATTTTGCATTTTGAATAAAAATATATCTGCTTTAAAATAAAGAAGCTTTTTTTTCAAGAAGTGTTTTAGTTTGACATTTGGATCTAGGGTGAGTAAGTCTAGCATTTCTTCACTCTAGTGAAGACACGAACTACATCCTCTCAGCGCAGGTGTTATTTACATACATCTTGGAAAGTAGTCCAAAAACTCCTAATCTCTATCGCATGTCATAAAAAGAGTAGGTACGAACATAAAATTAAGTTATTTCTGTCGTCTCCGATAGGGATGTGAAAAACCTCAAGGAAGGAAGGATCCAATACTGCTTATTGTAATAGATTCAATCAATTGATATGAATAATTCAAGAGTAGCCAACTAGAGGACTTCGATACAACATTACAATTTACAATAAACGCAGATTAATAAACGTTTAAATTATTTAATATTAAAAACCGACCAAGTGCAAGTCACCGTTAGGTGTAAATCGTACCTAACCGTGACGTCACGCGACATTTCAACTCAATATATCTCCGTATAAGTTTGATTACGTTGAAAAAGAAAAAATACGTGTCCAATACTTTTCAATAATATTCCTGATATACTAAGAAAAAAAACCGGCCAAGTGCGAGTCGGACTCGCGCACCGAGGGTTCCGTACAAACCTGTAAGGTTTACAAAGTTCGTTCTTTACGACAATCGAGTCATAACTATGGTATTTTTATTGCAAAATGAAATTCATAACATTACAATGGGGAAAGATGGAGTAGCATAAATTTAAGACAAAGATCTTAAAAAATATATATTTTGTAATGTAACTAAAAATTTAAGGTTTTCGGAATTTTTCCTTTATGTGTGCTATAAAACGTTGCTTCATGCCAAATTTCAAGATTCTAGGTCGACTGGAAGTACCCTTTAGGTTTTGATTCCCTTGCGAGTACTTGCGAGTTTCAAAATATGCAGCTTAAATTGCTGTTTCTTTTGATTGCGTTGACATAGAAGTTTGATTTTGTTACAGCTTAAAGGTATTATAGACCTGAGTATTTGGTATGAATTTCAATTTAATACCTCTACGCGTTTATGAGGAAATGGGTAGTAAGGTTAAAATTATTAAAAAAAAATGTATTATGTGATGTAACTAAAAATTTATGGTTTTCGTAATTTTTCCTTTATCTATGCTATAAGACGTTGCTTCGTACCAAATTTCAAGATTCTGAGTTCACGGGAAGCACCCTGTAGGTTTTGATTCCCTTGCAAGTGTCGAAAATTTGCGGCATAAACGGCTGTATCTTTTGATTGCGTTGGCTTAGAAGTTTGATTTTTTCACAGCTTCAAGGGACAGTAGACCTGAGTAATTGATATAAATTTCAGCTTCATACCTCCACGCGTTCCTGAGAAAAAGGGTCTTGACAGACGGACGGACGGACGGACAGACGGACAACAAAGTGATCCTATAAGGGTTCCGTTTTTTCCTTTTGAGGTACGGAACCCTAAAAACCGGCCAAGTGCGTGTCGGGCCACGCGCAAAGTATAGGGTTCCGAAGTTGACGATGCCCGCAGTACCTTTCTAAGACTTATTAGCATCTAACTAGCCTGTGACGTGCCCACCCGACGCCCCTGCCGCTCGAGAAAAATCATTTCATAAGTTGGTCGACTATGACTCGTAAATTTGTACAGCCTACTTAGCTGTGATAGTTTTCCTTTCAACTACGTTATATATGCCACAACCGTGATTTTTTTCAGCCATCCAAATACCACCATTAGCTGGCAGGGGGGAGGGGCACTCGACTCTAACAAAAAATAGCACTTTAAAGCTTAATATCTCCCATTTTTTTTAAGACCTATTCAACGATATGTCACACTATGGACTATGCAAGAATAGTAGATTGTTTATCAAGGGACTAAAACAAGCCATTATGACACGAGATGTTTAGCCACCCGAGCAGAGCGAGGGTGGCTATAGTGCGAGTGTCATTATGGTTGTTTAGTCACGCGTTAAACACTCTGCTTTTCACTTCGAATGCGAGGAAAAAAAAACGAAGTTCCATACAAAATTACGATATTTATTATAACAAAGTAGATAACCGGCTACTTCCCGATGACCTAGAATCATGAAATTTGGCCAGAAGCAAGGTCTTACAGCACACGTACAGGAATAAATCTGATAACCGTAAATATTATATATTTTGGTGCAAGAAAAGCCAATTTACTAATACAAACTTATCATTTGCGGTTGGCGCAGTAGCCGTGTCTACTTCAGCAACCGCAAATAATAAGTTTGTATTGTTAAATTTGCATCATCAAGTTTGTAGGTACGGAACCCTCGGTGCGCGAGTCCAACTCGCACTTGACCTGCTTTTTATCACGTGACGTTTTGAATGATATTTAGCCAACAGATTCAAAATATTTTAAAACTAATTGGGTCATGCATTATTAAATGTATTCACTTTAAATAAAACAAGATTCATAGGTATTCGTAATCATTAAATCGTGTTTCACGAAATTAAATCGTTTTTTCACGCCCTAGAAATTGTCTAGGTTCACTGGAAATGGGAATAATCCTCCTTTCACAAACTCTGTGGTTGGCTGTTTAGGCGGGTTTCCAATGTCAATTAAAAAATTTTTACTTTAGTCCCTAGAGACTAAAAAAGAGCTTTAGTCCCGATGTGCAGAGACTAAAGTAACATTTTAAGAGCATGAGACGTGAAAAAAAAAATACATCCCCACTTTACGAGTAGGGGAGGTACCATATAAAAAAAAAATGTACCACTTTGCCAGCGTAACTAATATGTATATTCATGCCAAATTACAGCTTTCTAGAACAAAGCATCTTCGAGCAATAGTGCGGACAGACGGACGGACGAACGGACGGACGGACATGGCGAAACTATAAAGGTTCCTTGTGGACTTCGGAACCCTAAAAACATTGAATAAATAATCTTACTTCCTTCCGTACGTATACGTAGGTATATGAAGGCATCAACTCCAGTGTAATCGATATGGGCATAATTGTCTAATATATCACGTGGTAGGCTGTCGTCTGATTTGCGTCGGGGACGACTCTGTCGACGCTGCAACCGCCGAGAAATGGGTCTCTGTAGACTGGTAAAAGTAAGAGTTTCATCATTAAAAAAAAATTTAATCATTCTAAGCTATTTAAATGTTATTTGGGGCTATCAAATATATTTACTATACTTAATATCGTCTGTTTATCCATATACTAATAAGTATATTTAGAATCATGAAGTTGCCTTTGCTTCGTGCAACTCTTCATGGCATATTTGTATAAGTATCTATCTAACTACAAAAATAAATGTATGATTGAAAAAAATATTAATTAAGTTAAAAATTCGATCGCTATCTATTTAGATATGCCTACTTAACGCGAAATTAATCCTCCTGAATCTTGTCGGCAACTATCGTGTCATCTTGTTTATTTATAACTAAGTGCCTACACGAGGCAGTATATCGGCAATTATTTTCGAAAATAACAATCGAAAAAGCTTTGTAATTCCCAGCTAAAGCCCAGATGAATCATTGAATATTTGCGAGGGACATTAGTCTCGTATGCCTGGGCTAAATGCGAGTGGGTACCCAGAGCGGAGGCTGCGTGCGCACGGCAGTCGGCATGCGGCGAGCGCGGAGTGTGACCGGGCCGCTGCGGCGCGCCCACCCCGCCTCGGGCGCCACCTGGAACGTCCAGGTACTACTACCCTACCCCACCACCTGCATACCTACTTCCTGCCTACTACTATTAACTACTTAATCCATCAAACACAAAGCCCTTTGGCAAGGTGCTTGGCGCCACAAAGCGCCTTTGTTTTCAATCTAATTTACTTAAGAGTATTTCAATAATTCTTTACACAAAATATATTCATACAGACTTCGCATCGCATTCGCATGCTTCTGACACTGTTAAATGTCCTTTGTTTTCACTAGATGTTGGTGGATTTTTAAAACCTAAAAGCCACAAATCAACGAAAGAAGAAGGAAAGACGCTTTAAAAGCAAGATGCGTTGAGATTACTTCTTATTTACTTACTTAGTGCAATTTCCTTCAGTGATCCGATGAATTTTAACGCTATACCCACTGTAAAACGATGTAAAAGAACACGAAATAAATAAATGAAAATATTGTGATTTATAAGGAGGCAACATAATTTAGATTAAGTATTTGTTTTCAATTGATTTCGCCGTGTAACTTATTTTAACTTAATGTAAACATGGCCTATTTGATTTGCGTTGCGTATATTTAATAAATAAGCTATTAAATCATTCATGTGTAAGGAGAAAATTCGATCAGTACTCGTATATTAAATTGCGTCTACGATATGTTATTATATTTTAATGAAAATTATAAATAAAAATAAACGCTGTGTTGACGCGTGTCTAAGTATAACTTCTATTCAGTAAGGTTCTTATAAAATTAAAATCTCGCGTTATATTGAGCCATAGCGTATAGTAGCTCATTATTAACGCCGACTCAACAGTTGTCCCAAACTTGTTGCGTGCGCAGCTCGAATACCTTTACATTTATCATCTGCTTAAGGGTAAATGAAAATTGCCACCGTTTTTCCCTTCGATTCATGGCAATCGCTGAATGTACCTAAGTATAGGCCATTAATGACACCATCTGATAATGAGATCAATTTAAATTTTAAATTTAAAAAATACATACTCGATTTTATTTCTCAATGGGATAATAAAGTAGTTACCTTTCTCTCGATAAAATAAAATAGGTCTGATGTCAGTTGGGCAATAGGTATTTCAGGCATTATACTCTTAAAATAACATACATATCCACCATGTCCGACGTGTCAGCTCGTATTGTGTTGTTCTACTAACCTGTATAGGGTTGAAAATTGTACCTACACATCTATTCGTAGTCGACCTTCCGATGCTAACGTGACGGTCGTGCCTACAGGTGGTGCGCGGGAAGATGAGCTCGCAGTGCCTGTGGCACGCCTGCCGCGCGCTCTCCGCCGGCTTGCTGCTCATGCTGCTGGGAGCTGCCATGGCCGTCATCGGTAATACAGATTATACACTGACACACACAGGTTTACACAATTTAGAAGGCGCCTGGATTTAGCAATAATAGACTCCGCGTCAACGGCCTAAATGCTTCGCCGCGCGCCTTCTTAGTTGTGTCGTCTACACTGTTCGATATAGTTGAGGACCAACCGAAATGCCCATGGGCCAATGTTTGTTTTGACAAGCTATACTTTCACAGGCGCCTTCAGGCTTGAGCTTATACACCTTATCCCCAAATGGCCCCTACAGCGTCACCGTCGTCATGCGTCATGGGGCCCTATTCGGGAAGCAAAGTGATTTCATATGGATTCTACAGGGAACTTCAAAACGTCACGGCGCTCAAACTGAACTTTAAAACTAGCTACTTATTTAAAGTTCTGTTTCAACACCGTTCCTTATTGAATCTCATTGCTTCCCGAATGAGGCTACTGGAAGAAGATTGTTTGGATTGATTGAATATGTTAGGATTCAAAAAAATTGTTTCGAAGGAATCGGAATAAGTACGTGTTTCATTGCTTCAATCTTTGTATTCTATCTATTTAATTCACTGATGTTCTTCTGTATACCTGCTATTAATTTAGTTTCATTCTAACACAACATGTAAACATAAGGTTGTCGGATACACATATACGAGTAATCGTAGCCCAAAGATTTTGATCACTTGAACTGCTTGAAATTTCGAGTCGTGATCGTTTTATTTCGTGCTCATCAAATTATGCCGTGCCGACTGTCACTTGAAGTTCGAGTACTTCGCCTATTCAAAACTTCCGTGATGCTCGAACTTTGGCGTATAAACGTCGCACTCGGCCCGTTAACCGTAAAGTGTGTTCGCAAATTAGATAGACAACCGGAATTGTCTCGCGTCGACCCACACTCGAGGGGGGGGGAGGCATACTGCCAGCGAGCGGTTCCGGAGCTGACACTTCCGGCTTTCAGCATCCGGTTGCATGTTGATGGGACGCCTGCTCGCCCACATGTACGCGCAGAGGCGTATTTACCCTAGGGCCAAGGGGGCCATGGCCCGGGGCGGCAGGCTCTGAGGGGCGGCGCTAGCCGCCCCTCAAAGCCAGCCTCGGTCGAATTTTCAAAAAATCAAACAAAACTACGAGTATATTCTACATTAAAATATTACTGAACTTTTTAACATTAAAATGTGTTAGCTCGTTCTACACTTGTATCAGTATCGTATCTCCGTCGCGTAGCACCGACGCGTATCATGATCGTCAGTGTGGACGCAAAAAGATCGCGATCATGCTACGCGCCGTATCTGATCGCTTGCGATCCATGTTGATACGCGTTTATTAAAGTCCCCACACAGTCGCGATCTGGTGACCGTCAAGATAGCGTACACCGTAATGTTATCCAGGATCTGATTATACCAATAAATAGTACCCAAATAGTACCTACGGAATATCTAGGTTAAAAAATAGTACCCTTGAATTGGATCACTGAAACGGCTTTGGTTCTCAGGAATGATTTATAGCTCAAAAAATAGTACCTAAATAGTACCTTACGCCCGTCATTCATGATTTCAAACATACACACAAATAAACACTTGTTGCTGTAACAACTTTGGACGCCAATGTTCACACCACACCACACTGATCGGATCGGTGCTCAGATCGGGTACACGTACACTTGTCAACAGCGTGTCCGTATACCCTTTGATGATCAGGGAAAAACCGACTCGAGGTGGATCGCGACGTTTTCACACCTCCGCCGCGGAAGCAGCAGCGCTGAATCGCTACACTAATGCCGCGGCGGACTGCTTCCACACACGCCGCGGATCGAGTAGCGGACGCGGTGCGTGCTTGTAGCGGCCAGTTGTTGCAATCGAAGCAAAATGTCGTCTCTGTCGGAGTCCGAGGAGGGCAAAAAATATTGTGTTCTTTAGCATTTAAAAACACCCTCGAATTTGGGTGCACGACATAAGTTAAAAGATGAAAAACCTAGGCGAAAACAAATGAATACAAAAAGCTAGTCTCATGAAGATTTTATGCAGTTTTTTGGCAAAAATAATGAAAGTATAATCAATTTGCTTATTTAAAACGTAGTTTTAATACAACCAAAAAATAAATTATCCCAGGGTGTGATTTTTAAAATGGAAATATACCAATATACGTAAAATTTAAGTTATTTTATTGGCTACCCGTTTTGATCTTAAATAAGCAAACTGACCTTATTTTAGTCTTATTTTTGTATTTTTTATTTTATAATTTACGTAGACGGGTTTTTTGTTTCTTATTTTTTTGTATTATTGTGGTCTGGATGACTATCTAAATATATAATCGGCCTATTCCTGACCTCTTTAATAAGTTTTCTGTAAATTCAATGCCCATTTTTTACTAAAATTAACTATTCCGCTAAGAAAAAGCTGTCGACAGCCACAGATCGTCCGTCGTGGTACTGCGGTACAGTGGCGGACTGGCGGATCCTATACGCAGAGATGTGCACGGCGTCTAGAAAGAGCGGCGGCACCGCGGCGGTATTCCGTGCGAGAGAGATAGAACTATAGTCGACTCAACGCGTTAGTGCAGGCCATGAACAGGCATTTCCGCGAATGATTCGTACGTCGTACAACGGACAAACGATTGCGGATGTTCAGCGTTACCGCTATTTCCAATTCGCGGCGGAGGTGTGAAAACAGCCTCAAATCGTAACTGCGTATCATGAAAACAAGTCCATACTTACCGATGTTGATACACGTATCCGATCGCGAGTGTGTGGGGACTTTAATAAACGCGTATCAACATGCGATCCAGCAAGCGATCAGATACGGCGCGTAGCATGATCGCGATCTTTTTGCGTCTACAGTCACTAACGATCATGATACGCGTCGGTGCTACGCGACGGAGATATGATACGCTGAAATGATACAAGTGTGGACCGAGCTTTACACGCAGTGACCGCCAATTTTGCGGTTTAGGCAAATTAGCGACAATGGCTGAAACAGAAAGCCATAAACTTGCGAAGCATTTACCCAATAGATCTTGCAGATGATCTGCAAGATGAATGCGTTCTTTAAAAAAAATCCTTTTATGTAAGTATATTTTCTAGTAGTATATTATTGTATGTTCTGGCTCACTTTTATTTGCGGTTGTGAATTGACCTCGTGGTTAGGGAATGTATGTAGTTAGTATGGAGGCCGGATACTGATAACAGTTTACCAACCGCAAAATAGCAAGTTAACTTTGTAAAATTCTTATTCATATATATATTGGGTTAGAATACTGGCTCACTCTTTTGCGGTTGGTAAATTGTAGTTAGTATGAGGGCTGGGTACTGATGACAGTTTACCAACTGCAAAATAGCAGGTTAACTTTGTATTGGAATGCTGGCTCACTCTTTTGCGGTTGGTAAATTGTAGTTAGTATGAGGGCTGGGTACTGATGGCAGTTTACCAACTGCAAAATAGCAAGTTAAGTTTGCATTCTATTTATTTATATATTGAGTTGGAATACTGGCTCACTCTTTTACGGTTGGTAAATTGTAGTTAGTATGGAGGCTGGGTACTGATAGCAGTTTACCAACCGCAAAATAGCAAGTTAACTTTGTTTTTATTTATTTATATATTGAGTTGGAATACTGGACCAGTCTTTTGCGGTTGGTAAATTGTAGTTAGTATGGGGGCTGGGTATTGATAGCAGTTTACCAACCGCAAAATAGCAAGTTACCTTTGTATTCTATTTATTCATATATTGAGTTTGAATACTGGCTCACTCTTTTGCGGTTGGTAAATTGTAGTTAGTATGGAGGTTGGGTACTGATAGCAGTTTACCAACTGCATAATAGACGTATAGCTTGGTTTTCAAATATAAAATGTGTTTTAGTTACAATAACCTACAACTTGGTAAATTGAGGCGGAGGCTGACGTCACATGCCGACGTCACATGCTGTTATCTATTAAACTAAGCGGATGTTGCCCGGCTGCGAGCAGCGTCATCTACATCGAAACCTACATCTATTAACTAATTAAGTTTAGTATTAGTTCATAGCCTCTCTACTAGAGGGCGCGCGGTCGGGGGCGATGAGTGTTCGAAGACGTTTCTAGAGATAGGGCCGGGGGCGGTGGCGGTGACGTGAAATCTGGAGACGTTTCTAGAGATAGGGCCGAAGACGGTGACGGTGCGAGATCCTAGAGGGCGCGCGGTCAGGTCGAGAAGTGTTCGAAGACGTTTCTAGAGATTCTATGAAGAGGAGTTACAACCTGCTAAACACCTAGATGCTTGCTCAATTGAGAAAAATTCTAAGACCTACAGGTAAAAAATTCATCTATTATAGTCAAACTATGGAAATTTAGGCGGCTGATTAAGGCGCGCGCTCCTAACCTCTTACCATTGCTCTCCCAACTAAAACTGCTATCAATACCCAGCCCCCATACTAACTACAATTTACCAACTGCAAAATAGCAAGTTAACTTTGTATTCTATTTATTTATATATTGAGTTGGAATACTGGACCAGTCTTTTGCGGTTGGTAAATTGTAGTTGGTATGGAGGCTGGGTACTGATAGCAGTTTACCAACTGCATAATAGATGTATAGCTTGGTTTTCAAATATAAAATGTGTTTTAGTTACAATATATAACTTGGTAAAAACATTAAAGAGCGTCGGGTTCACTGTGTTACAAGCGATAAAAGTTATCGCTGACGCCCACATCCTTTGCCATTCAGCGGTGGTCAGCATGATCATTAAACAAGTGGAGGAGCGTTAGTTAAGTACGTGCGTGTGGTTGATAAAATATACTAGCTAAATGGAGAGAATTATCGAGATTTGCATACGAAAATGGATGGGTAACAAGGGAATACAATACAATCTGGAGTCGGGAGCACCTTCGGAAACTTCTCTCCAATTTATGAACTGTATAGAGACTCCCACCCCGGACATCGACGTTGGTAAATGGCAAGCAGCGCGTGAGGAGCTGCGGGAAGTGTTGAGGCGGTACCTCACAGAAGATAGATGCATCGCCCTACACTCGAGTTATTGTGCAGAGGGGCTGTTGCAGGAAATTCTAAGGAAACATGGAATTAGAACATTCCTCTCCGTACCCATCAAACAAAGAACTCTAATCTACCAGGATGATTCCATATGGTTTATGGAGGTTTCCAATCCGAAAAAGGGGAAAAAGGTGTTCATGTTTTTAAACTTCTAAAAATTAGTATAAATACAGCTTTAGTGATGACGGCTTTCAAGTGAATCATTTGAATCAATCAGTGGAGAGTACACGTATCGCTCGAAAATATTAATAACAATTAATAGAAAACTACAAGAAAAAATGGTTCATTACTGCTGTTGGTTGAAATGTATCGAGTGCCCCAATACTCAAATCGATGGAATCGCGTGTGACGTGTGCCGCGCGTATAACTACTGTCATTGCAGATGTGCTACATACATGGTTAAAAACAAAAGACGCTGTAAAATTGAAGAAGAAATAGATAATTTCATGAGTATTGAACAAAAGTTGATAGTTGCTGTATGTTCCCAGCATGATTTTGAAGCTGGTCTAGAGTATTTAGATAAAATGCGTGAAAAATTAATCCAATTAAAGACAAGTGATGTAGATTTTTAAATTAAAAAAAAAACGCTTTTTTCTTTTCACAAAAATATTGTTTTATTTCATAATCATAAGTGTGTTATTTTGTAATGACCCCACGCCAACGTATTGCTGGTACTGTTTTTATAATATACCTCTTTTCATCCTTACCACATAGGACTTTTTTCTTTTTTATCTGTCTCGTCATCGTAAAAATTCTTACTTAGATCTAAACATTCATAATACCTATCGAAATTAAGTTTTCTAACGACAGCTGCGCTCACCCCTTTATTTTTCATGATGTAAACACCATCTTTATGATTATCATCACCCTCTAGAGTGTAGGCATACATCTTGGAGCGTAGGCCGACGAAGCTCCGCATAATCCTACCATTGTTTTCATCCTTCATCATACCCACAACTTTTTTATTGATTTGAGGTAAGCCGTAGACATTATCTAGAAAAATCTGAAGTGTCGAATCTTTTTTCCAAGTCTGGTTTGATGTCTTCATAAAAGTTATTTGTTTTAATGTTATAAACAAAGGAGTCGGTATCAGTGTATAAAAGGCTAACGTTCTCACCATACTTAGGAACCATATAATCATAGTGAAAAGCGTACATTGACAATTTACTCAGTTCTAGGATTGTATGAGTTCTTAGCTGATGTTAAGGAACGAAGCATCAAGCTGATTAAACGTAAACAAACGGAGCTGAAGAGCGCGGTTAAGGTGAACCTCGAGCTTTTTGCCGAGTATACTAAGTGGATAGCTGTAAAGGGGGTGAGGAGGAGGAGCCGGAAGAAGTATCAGAAATAAAATCGTTTAATACGTGTAATAAGGTGTTACTGTTAGACGATGGTGATAATATGAATAATTTTTATGATTCGTTTGTTAGCGTAATTACAACTAAGGCGGATGAATTCCAGGAACGCGATAGTGGGTGGGCGATAAGCAGGGTGTTGTATATGGAGGTAAATATAAATAAATTCAGACCTCTCAAAGGATCCAGCTATGTGCCACTACCAATCTGGGTGCAGAAGAAACGCGCTTGTGTAAATGTTAAAAATTCAGATGATGCCTGCTTCGCGTGGTCGGTTGTTAGTGCCCTATATCCAGCAGCAAACCATAGCGACCGACTCACCTCGTATCCGCATTATAAGAAAGTATTAAATCTCAGCGGAATAACATTCCCAGTATCGCTCGAGGGCGTTAAACGTTTCGAGATTCAAAACAATTTAAGCATTAACGTTTACGAAATTGATGGTAGAACGATCGCGGGACCGATATACCATACCCAACAGAAGCGTGAAAAACACATTAACCTACTGCTCATTGAGTGCGGGGAAAGCTCACATTATTGTTGGATGAAAAATTTATCAGGTTTAATATCCTCTCAGTTATCGAGCGATGGACATAGATTATATGTATACGATAGCTGTTAACATTTCGGGATAATAATAAATTAATGAAACATATGAAAGAAGGTTGTTCACATATCAAAACAACACTTCCAACACCTGAGGATAATATATTAAAATTTAGAAATTTTAAAAACCGCATGCGAGCGCCGGTAGTAGTGTATGCCGATTTTGAAGCGATATTATTACCCATCAGCGGTTGCGAGCCTAGTAATTTATCATCGTACACAGCGGCTTATCAATTACATGTGCCATATAGCTACGGGTATTTCATAAAGTGCTCGTACGACGATTCGCAGTCGAAATTCATTACATACCGAGGGGTGGATTGTATTGAAGAATTTCTTAAATCTTTAGAGAAAGAGTTAGCCCCATACGTTGAAAGAATATCGCAAATAGTACCCATGATCCCCTTAACACCGGAGCAGGAGCAGCTAGTTTATACTGCTGTGAATTGCCACATTTGTGGGGAGCTACTTGGCGAGGATAGAGTACGTGATCATGACCACACGAGCGGTTTTCTTAATAGCAAGTTAACTTTGTTTTTATTTATTTATATATTGAGTTGGAATACTGGACCAGTCTTTTGCGGTTGGTAAATTGTAGTTAGTATCCGCGCCAGGACTAAGCTGGGACGCAATGTTACAATCAACCAAAGTTCAGATGGAATTATTAACTGAATATGATATGATTAAATTTATAGCAGACGGGATTAGAGGGGGGGGGGGGGGGTTGAGCCAATGCTGTGGAAAATATGCTGAAGCGAATAATAAACATATGGTAGACTATGATCCGAGTAAACCCCCTAGTTACATTATATATCTAGATGCTAACAACCAGTACGGGTGGGCTATGAGTCAGCCTTTACCCTTAAAACATTTCCGATGGCTTTCCGAAGAAGAGATTAATAATTTTAAGGTGATAGAAATCCCTGCTAACAGTCCTACAGGATATATACTCGAAGTAGACTTCGATTACCCCGCGCATTTACATGAATTACATGGGGAGTTATGTTTCTGCCCTGAAAACCGGATACCGGATATAGCCACTGCAACAACATCGAAACTATTATCAACCCTCCATAATAAATACAAATATGTTATACATTATATAAATTTAATTCAGGCTATAAACGCTGGACTCAAACTCTTAAAAATTCATCGAATTTTAGAATTCAAACAAAGCCCTTGGCTTAAGATGTACATTGATCTGAACACCTCGCTGTGGACAGAAGCTAAAAGTTCGTTTGAGAAGGACTTCTATAAATTAATGAATAACGCCGTGTTTGGTAAAACAATGGAGAATGTTGATAAAAGGGTGAATGTAAGATTAGTTAATAGTTGGGAGAGCAATGGTAAGAGGTTAGGAGCGCGCGCCTTAATCAGCCGCCTAAATTTCCATAGTTTGACTATAATAGATGAAAATTTGAGCGTCATACAGATGAATCGTAATAATGTTAAATATGATAAGCCTATATATGTAGGGTTTACTGTGTTAGAGCTCAGCAAAACTTTAATGTACAACTTTCGTTATAACTATATGTTACCTAAATATGGTGAAAATATAAGGTTGTTATATACAGATACTGATTCATTTATATACCATATTAAAACAGATGACTTATGCCGACATCAAGCCAGAGTTGGAAGCCCGGTTTGATACCTCGGACTTTTTAGAGAATAATGTGTACGGCTTGCCTCGAGTAAATAAAAAGGTAGTGGGTATGTTCAAAGATGAGAGTTCTAATACTATTATCACAGATTTTATAGGGATTAGATCAAAATGCTATTTTATAAGGAAAGAAAATGATGATGAGATTAAGAAAATTAAGGGTATAAAAAGGAGTGTAGTGAAAAATGAGATATCCCAAAACGACTTTTTAGAGTGTGTAAATAATAATATCACACAATATCGCACGATGCATACAATTCGTAGTAGAAAGCATGAGCTTTACTCAGAAACGATGAATAAGATTGCATTAAAAAACTATGATGATAAGAGATTTACTAAACCAGACAATCGGTACGAGACTCTAGCATGGGGGCATAAATTGATTGAAAAATATTATTTCATATAGACTATCTGAATATCGATAGCATTATAAGTAGTTATATTTAATAAAAACATATGTAAGTTAGAATAAGCATTGCATATAAGGAAAACATGCATTCAAATGAATTTCTAAGTGTATATAGAGAGTTATTTATAATAAATTATGATTTTCAACCATATCGTTTTACTTTATCCTCCAACCCTTTATACACCATTACTCATAGCATAAGCTTTTTTCAGATTCGGGTTTGATGAGTCCATTTATGGGCTTATCGGTGTTTCAAGTTGTTTTTTCCCCCGTTTCTAACTATTTAAAACTTGTGATTAGCGAGGGAAAGATAAAATTTATCGGTCGCCCACTACGGCTGGTGTGTTGATAATAGGGCCGGTAATATCAGGCGCGTTTATATGTATGTATGACTCTCTCTACTACGTAAACACCTTACTTCGAGGTGGTAGTATAACAGACAACTGTTGAGAGCTGGTGGTAGTAGGAGGTGGGGGTAGACTCATCTATTCAACGGCATCAGTAAACAGCATCAGCATCAACCAACAGACCCCCCTTTTATAACCGACCAGTTTAATCCCTCATCTGATCATAGCTGATCCTCTTAGCTGATCAGCTATTAAAAGCCGTTAATTCTCCGCTATCACGAGAAGCAGCGGGGGTATTCGAGTCCTGCATACGCCTCTGTATGCGTCTACGAATCGGTATGCGTATAGCTCATCTCATCTAATCATTTAATAATATCAACCACGTTTATATGTATGACTCTCTCTACTACGTAAACACCTTACGTCGAGGTGGTAGTATAACAGACAACTGTTGAGAGCTGGTGGTAGTAGGAGGTGGGGGTAGACTCATCTATTCAACGGTATCAGTAAACAGCATCAGCATCAACCAACAGACCCCCCCCCCTTTTATAACCGTCCAGTTTAATCCCTCATCTGATCATAGCTGATCCACGGATCGGCCGG
>CAXARK010000611.1:0-39440 GCA_963971205.1 Aethes cnicana
CCGTAGTTTTCTTGTATCGACACAGAAGAGCGAGGCAACCTTGGCGCATCGTGCATTGCAGCGGGGACCTTGCAAGTCACGCGTCACAGTAACCTCGCCACACGCCGTGCTCGCGCCTTTACTACGATTTCACCCGATTATGGATCCAAGGCGATTCGCATTTTTGAACGTTTTCCATTGCGTCTCATTTACCAGGCTCGGCTCTGTCTGGGACGTTAGGGCCGCAATGTACTACGAACACATTCGTACGGAGGCGTAGTAGAAATACTCTGGTACGAGATCATGTTGATAGACGCGTTTACGGAGCGGACGCAAACAGCTGACCGCTGACGACGTATCTCTTTTTTTACTGATAAAGAATAAATGACGCGGTCATTCAAGGACGTTTAGGCATTATTGTTTGGTATTTCCCGTCAAACTTACTACTTACGAGTTACTAATTACGGGCTCTCACAAACGATTCTCTCTCATTAACGCGGCGCAGTAGTTATTTTTATCAATCTACCTTTGAGTTTTAGTTTCTTTATTCAAATGGGGTGGCTAATACGGGCGAGTTTCGCGGGCTGCGTGTGCGCTTAGGTCGATATGAACAAGGGGCCTCGGCGTTTCCCGACTTATCGCACTGGAAAAACACGCCATACTTTATCGCACGCTGCGCTCACTATCAGTTGCCGATTCGAAGAGCAGAACTGCAACGATACTACAGCGATTTTGTAACTTCAAGTCGCGTGTACTCGGCATTGAATAGATAACTATTTTATTGCGGTTTCTTTTAGATGTTAATGCGATATTTTCTGGAATCAGACCGCAGGTTTAGTAACACTCGTGTAGGCACCATATGTCGTCGTTCGCCTTCACCGGCGACGCTATCTCGTCGCCTCATTTATTATTATTTTTTTTTTAGGGCGTGAGACCAAAACGACAATCGAAAGGAGATTGTTGACCACTTTTCCTCTCACCCGAACTTATCTTACCAATTACGACCTGTAAGTGTCTGCTCCAGTTAAAGCATTTTACTTTCTCAATCATTTATTATTAATTTACTGAGTTGTAATTAAAAGTTTCAGTTTAAACAGTCCACAATGTATTTCAATCTAGATTGTTTTAAGTTAAAAACAATCATTATCATCATAATCACAAGGTGTTCTGATAAGTAGTCTAGGTAAAAGGGCAATCTACAGAATGCAAATACATAATTGCACCATCAATGATTACCTACTATTGTGTAACATTAAGAAGTTTGGGTAAATAGGATCGTATTAATTTGTTTACTTGACGTCAAGCCACGGAGACTTGAATTTAGTCGTTCTTTAGATACTTTTTCACCTCGAGTTGGCATTGATCATGGTCCACAAAACCGGTAGGTCGCGGTTACCCTTCGCCAAACATCGAGAGATGACGGCTCGCTACCTACCGCGACTCGGCGCTTAGGAATAAATAGGAACACATCGATACGATATCGCATGTATTATGCACAAATAGGTATCTAACTCTCATAAGAATAAAACTATATTAATTGTAAACAACTTGTTATTACATTTAAAATGTATTCTGATGTTTTATTGATATAACATACGTTCCATGATTCGATCTTAATTGATTCCTTATCTCTACGGAAATGAGGGTAATGATTTGGTGCGCATTAGAATCTGTGTAGTAAGTAATTTACATAGCAATTCAAATTAAAAACTCGTGAATAACTACGCTCTTACATCGCAGATTTCACTCTTCAATGATCTCAGCCATACCATAACATTCGCGACTGGGATGGGATGCGATGGGATGGTTGAAATTTGACGAATTTTCTATGGAGCAAATGTCAAACTCTAAACAGCCGTAGCCAAAATGAGGCCTTTCGTGGGTATGGGAACCGGGCCTTAGTACAGATACTTTGTCCAGTTGACTATGAGTGTGCCTTACTGTTCCCCGAACATGACGCGGAGGCGTCGCGTGGTCGGTGAGCTGTAAATGGGTCGGCCCGTAGGCTGGCAGCGCCTTGCCTCGGCCACTCCTGGCCGCCCCGCGACATTGACACACTTGCCGCGGCCAAAGATTCACGTTACAAGTTAACACACTGGGCACCGGCCCATTAAGTAATACCTACTTGGTTAGGACTGAGCACGGTGTACCATTATTTTCCTTATAATATTTTTCCGTGATGACTTTCACAGATATATGTATTCCATACCCAACATTATGAAGTATCCTGCTAGTGATCAGGATAAATTAATCATATTATTCATAAGTAGTATCCTGTTACAACCTCACAATACAGTAATACTGTTTCTCGTTAACATTCCAGACTGAAATGGTTAGAAAATACGAGAGGATGAGCGGCCGGCAGTCGTGGAACGAGGCCGACATGGCGCGCGCCGTGGCGGCCGTGGTGTCCGGCAAGATGGGCTACAAGCTCGCCGCGCGCACCTTCCACATCCCGCGCTCCACGCTGCAGCGCCGCGCCAGCAAGGTGCGCTACCAGCAGCCCGACGACCCCAAGCCGCTCATGGGACACTACAGACGAGTATTCACCGAGAGCCAAGAAAAAGACCTCGTCGGCTACATCAAGAGCATGGAAGAGTACTTCATGGGCGTCTCGCGACGAGACATCAGGGAACTGGCGTTCCAATACGCCGAGGACCACCACCTTAACCATCCCTTCGACACCAACTCGAGGATGGCCGGCGAGGACTGGGTTAGAAACTTCCTCAAAAGGAATCCAGAGCTTCTACACAAATCGGACAAGGAATTCGAACTCGAACCGGTGAACTTCGACCAGTTCTATCACTTCATGTGCCAACTGTCATGATGGGTGGCTGGTCGATGGTGATTCTCAGATTTCGTTCCATAAACATGTCCATTGCAGGACTGTGTCTAAAAGACTCCCTATTAGTTATAATGTATGCTGATCGATTGCAAAAGCCTGAATGTACCATGTTTCGAAGAATTAATCAAGCATTTTACTACAATCATGATCACAGACAACTGGAGTAAATCGACGCGTCGGAGGTTTAACAAAATATTTTCTTTTGAATTCTACGTAGAGACCAAATTAACAAAGCTCAAAAATATAGTATATTTTTCTGTACGAAATCATTGTTACTACTTATTCTAAAATTGTACTTAACGTTTTGAATTAAGGAAGATGAATTATCTGAGTTAATTCCTAAATTTATAGTTTAAATTCTGTTATTTAATGATAAATTTTATCTTGCTAAATGAAGGGCTGTGATAATAGGAGAAATGTATATTTACGGCACATATCAAGTCGCGGCGCTGACGCAGCACAACGGTCCCACTCGGGCCTTGTGGTCATTGAGAAGGAAAGGGTGCGTCGTTTTTTAACTATGATTATACTCGCGGTTTTAATATTTTTTGTTAACATTTGATTATTTTAAAATAATAGATATTTTTCTATATCGCTGCAAAGTCATCGTGAACGACGCGTAATGCGAAAAGATGTTATTGTATTAAATTAGGGTTTGGTGATGTTCGGTGTCTTGTATTCGTTGTTGGAGCACATTTCTCGACGTAGGTATTGTACGCCGTCGACGTCAACTATTGTGATAATTGGTGATTGGTGTGGTGATATTAGTGGAAAAGGAATAATCATTATTCAGTACAGATCGGATTAAATTTTTGAACTTGCTCTATGACGATGCAAATATTTATTCTGTAACTATAAGACATTAAGTACCTTATATTTTTTGTCGTTACCTGATTTAAGTTTTGATCTCTTAAGTTAGTTTAGGCACTAGATGTTATTTATTTGGCCCCAAAATATTTGAAAATGTATCGGAGGTTAAACTGTGGGAACCCAGTTACTTAGGTACCTACACGGATGCCAAACCTGTTAATGATTTGAGATTTATTTAAAATTTAACTATTAAGTACTTAAAGTAAGCAAAACTAAATTCAATAAAGGTTTTAAATTTTCTTGTGCGTATTTTATTTAGCCCTCTACAATTATAAGTACATAAAAAACATACATACATTCTTAATTATACATTATACATGGTGGGTCGGATCCTGTAACAAATAATTAACCCACAGTATCGGCTATCGATTCTAAGCATATTTTATAGGTTTTTATTTTTTTAGAGTTGGTAAAAAAAAAATTGTATGGGATTCAGGCGTCGCTCACACAACCAATCCCATATACATTTTTTTACCAACTCAAAAAAAAATGACCTATACAATATACTTCGAATCGATAGCTGATACTGTGGGTTAATTATTTACTATAAGGTACGACCCACCATGTAGTTTCACTGTTCTTATTGTTAGAATCCATATTAATATTATAAATGCGAAAGTAACTCTGTCTGTCTGTCTGTCTGTTACCTCTTCACGCTTCAACCGCTGGACCGATTGAGATGAAATTTGGCATGGAGATAGTTGGTGTCCCGGGAAAGGACATAGGCTACTTTTTATCCCGGAAAAACGCATAGTTCCCGCGGGAACGCGATAACCGATCCACGCGGGCGAAGTCGCGGGCAGAAGCTAGTATAAATATAATCACCTTCTTATTGATAGTTTCGAAGACAGACGAAACACGAGAGCCCTGATTACTTTCTCACGTATAAGACATAAACGCGTGACTTTGTGACCATTTTACTTCACAGTATTATAAAACGCAAATTAAACTAAATACAGTTTAATATGGAATTATAGGCTTCTTTACATGCTGCACAATATTCCCAAAAACTCTTATCGTCTATAGTCTTCATGGGGGTTTGAATGACAATGTAATAATTTGGTATCTTTAGAAGTAGCTTTAATTTGGTCGGCACTTAATAAAGCGTAAACCTAAGATTGCATGTATACATAAACTAAAAGTGGTGAAACCCACAAAGTCCTATGCAACCGTCATTCGAAATTAATTGCCACTCATCAACAATCCCTTAATTTTTATGATCTGAAAATTAAGTTTTTCCTATGTCTGTGAAAACAAGGCAACGTAGCGATATTGTAAAAAGTACTTACCATTCTAGAGCCGGCTTTCCCAGGTGCCTTAAAAAGAATTGAAAGTGTGTCTATCGACACAAACTAATTAAGAGAGATTTATCAATTTTGATGGGAGAAACAGATTTCTCCCATCAAAATTGATAAATCACTCTTTAATCGCACAAAGTCAGAGTTTTAATAATCTAAATGTACGCACAAGTACGTTGATAATGCGATATCGGGAAGGTCCCCTCGCGGGCCACGCTGCGCCGGGAGCAAGTTGGTGTCCCGGGAGCCCCCTATCCAGACACTTGCCGGGGGCCGGCGACGTGGCCCGGGCCTGCCAAACTTGCAGAGAAACTGAAATGTGGTGAGGCCTTCGTATATAAGTTAGTTAAATACAGCACTTTAAATGGCGGGTTGAGTTGAGTAGAATCACAGAATTCGGTGTATGAAAATGTTTAAGCGCCTGGTGGTTTCAAATAGCAATTGTTCTAATAAGGCCCACTTGCACCAACGCCGCTAACCTCGGGTTAGCCTCTAACTCGAGTTAACTCCATACAACTAAACCTAAGTTAAGAGCCTAACCCGAGGTTAGTGGTTGGTGCAAGTGACGTTAGGAATACTTTAGGCGAGTAGTTATGAGTGTACCTCTATCTAACATCCCGTAGTCCCCAAATCTGCATTAATGGAGGCCACCGAGGCGGTTTTAGTGGTTAGACCTCCCACATTCGGTATCCGGTACACAAGTAATTAAAAGGTACAAATCTATACTTTAGCAGAAAATTTATTTGATGTTTTTTCTCAGATTTTTTTTTTAATAAAAATGGAATTCCAAGAGGTAAATCCCTTTACTACCTTTCATTAGTTACCTACTGATTAAATTCGAAGGCTTGTCTTGGGAGATGTTAAGTCTATAATGAAAATCTTAACGTTGAATAGGTATTACAAATATTTAACGTTATTTTTATTTTAGTTTAAAGAAGTTTTCGGTCTAGGTACTGAGCCTAAAAATCGCGTCTAAGATTTCAAAAGTAAACTCAAAGGCAAAGCCTGGATTTTTGAACATCTCACGAGCCTTACAGTACAGGGTGGACACGGCGTATAAAACCACGATTTCGAATACAATTCGAATGAAGAGTCAATGTTTGCGTGCGAGGACGTCTGTACACTTGTAAATGTGTGTGTACCAGTACGCGGGCCAATGATTCACTCTCCATCTCCGGATTAAACAAATGACGGTAAGAGCAAGTTGGGCGCGAGTTGCGCGCCGGCTAGATTCAGGTGGGTGATTCCGTGACCATTCTGTAGGTATGTATTACTATTAAATATTCTGTGCTTACAGTTCAAAGTTTCGAGTCTAATACATATATCAATAAGCTTTGAAACCTTTAAGGCTTTCAACAAATACTCGAGTTTCGGAGCTCGGAGCTTAAAGTCGAAGTTTCCTTAACATGGAAAATTGGAAACGAATTTAAACACGCGTACGGGGTACATAGGTACGTAAGTATTTAGGTAGTCCGCGGCTGTAAAAGCGTCCGTGCATACTAGGTTAGGTACCTAAGTAATAATCAAAATAGAGCGACGGATTGAGGGGTGCATAGGGGTTGGAAGTTTCGTTTGAAATACAACTCAGTTAAAGATTATTGACTGACACAAATTAATACGGTGCGCGGATTAAGTACCTAAATGGCCTACGGCACACTACGACGTACAAGAGGTTCACCGCGCGCCTTATTTAGTTGTGTCGTCCTACACTTAGTTTGAAACTTAGATTTCAAACTTCCATTAATCGTGCAACAGCTTAAGTTCCATCTCATGTATAACATCGTATCATTGAATAGCAAGTTCCCAGATGGGCGAAGCACCAGGACTAACAAGACCCACAACTAACAACCTAGCCGCCAACTTCGGTAGTTATTGTAAGCATTGTTCGGATAGTTGCGCCGGAGCTAGACAGTAATTTAACGCCTAAAACCGCGACGGACGCCAGAACCTTCGTGGAACGGTGCCTTACAATATGCACGCCAAAGTGACTCTAATCATTGAAATTTCATAAAATGTTTTAAAGCTGAAATGTTAATTGGAGCCGTAGGTAGCCCTAGCAGCAATGGGATTTGGAATATATCATTTGCCTTGTTTCTATGTTTTTTTTTTATGTCGATGGTATACCTGATGGTAAGTGGTCACTACGGCCCATGAACACCGAAATCCTTTGATCCCCCATTAAGAAACCATAAGATCTCGAATGCGTTGCCTACCCTGAGGCCTAAGATGGAATGCCTCTGTGGCAGAAATTTCATCGGCTGCCTTAACCCCCTACCGGAACACAAAAGTGCGAGCACTGCTATTTGGCGGCAGATTAGCGGGGAAAGACGGTGGTGTAGCCCCCCCCCCCCCCCCCCCGGGTGGACCTAGCACCAGACCCTACCACTAACGAATGTCATTATGTAAAATAATTATAAGTACTTAGTACAGGATAATTATATACAAACCTCGTAAACTCTTACTTTGATGTAAGATGAAAACAATCTCTCTTAGTCATGTTATAATAAATTTTCTAAGTGTATAATTTACTAACCTCTGCCCGCGACTTCGTCCGCGTGGAGTTCGGTTATAGCGTTCCCGCGGGAATTGAGTGTTAAACTATAATAAATTATGTACTAAAAACCTTCCACTTGAATCACTCTATCCATTAAAAAAAAACCGCTTCAAAATCCGTTGCGTAGTTTTAAAGAGCTAAGCATACATAGGGACAAACAGCAGGAAGCGACTTTGTTTTATACTATGTAGTGATGCACGAAGGTACTTTTATAAGCCTACATAATGCTCACTCTTACAGATTCCAACAAAACATTCGTTAGCGACGCGCGAGTCAACACCGTCATAAAATACCTGCTTCAGAACTAAATAAAACGAGTTACTGAAGTCTGCGAGACCTCTTTCACCGTGGGTACAACTTCTGTGCAATTTCTTTTTCAACTTGCCTTTTGATGTTCTACCGAGTCGATCGCAATAACTCCGCTACATCGCAGCTCTCAAAGAAAGCTCAACGAATCTTTTTAACTTTTGCTGCATCTGAGAGGCTCTATTCTTTAGATACCTTAGAGACGATGTTGAGATTTCTTGTTTTCTACTATCAATTTTAATAAAATTCAGAAGATTTGAACTGCTTTTATTTCTTTTTACCTGCGGCTAGTTGGTTAAATACGCCCACAAATTATTTTTATATTATTTTTATAGGATGGGTTTATGGGTTAGCTCCACGACAGATGCAGAGGTTTTAGTTTGTTTGTATTTTTGTTTATTTTTTAGGTGTAATCGAGAGTGTGTAAAGTATATTTGAAGAAAATTGGTTCAACGGTAGATATAAAACTTGGTTGTCAGTAAAGTCGGTTTACGGACGATAATTTTATAGTATTAACGTCACGTAACGCTACAACGCTACTATTGCGTCATGTTTTTTCGTGGGCGCCGTCGGCGTTCATCAATTATAAGACGTTATCACGTCAAAAAAAATGTCTCTTTGTGTCAAAAACTGTCGTTGTAAAAATGTCGATTATTTTAAAATTTTTAAATTTAGAATTAATACGTACTTAACGCTATTTCTAAACCAAGAAACTACCAAGGCATAATTATTAATTAGAAGGAAATGATTATCAGATAAATTAAAAATGATTTGATATGAAACTTTATTTTGTTTGACATAAGCAATTATCCGCATTTTATATTAGTAGTACTATTAAATATTCTGTGCCTCGGTGAAGAAATAAAAAGGCACTACGCTTTGTACCTCCCCGACCTCGATAACGTTTCCGCACGGTTTAGTAAACGTACAATCATAAACAGCGTCGGGACCCGTTCCTGCTCCCGTTTCTATTTGTTTTTAGGGCGAACTGAAGCCAATTTACGGCGAGCACGGCGACGCGAGCGGAATTACGTTTGACAGTTCCCTTTGAAGGAACCATTAGAAGGAGCGCTAAGCGTGAAAAATATTGTGCTGATGTTGAGCGCGATTTCATTTGCCGCTTGTACGAGTAAGAGGACCTACGGACGGCGAACCTAATAAATAAAGATTCCTTGTTGATAGCAGGGAAATTGTTCGTTCGGTCGTACTATTTAATTACAAAATAAGTTTAATTTTCGTATCGAAAATTGGAAGGTTTTCAGTTTGGTAAGAAAACACGCATCCATCTGAAGTAATCCTTCAATTTCAGCAAAATGGAATAACAATAGTTATTTGTTATGCAAGGCTGCAAAGTTGTTGTTTGCTGTGAGTGCGTGATTGAGAATCCTGAGTGTAACGAGGGTTTCAAGGCACGAGACAGCAAACGACTTTGCTGCTGAGCGCAACACAAAACTTTTGCGCTCGGATATCAAGCTGCAAAACGACCACTTTCGAGCCAGTGAGGTGAAAAAACATTTTGAAGTCGATTACTTTGGAGGAATCGACAAAAGATTTTCAATCCTTACTAATATTATTTAATGTGAAAGTGTGTTTGTTTGTTTGTCCTTTCTTTACGTCGTAACGACTGGACCGATTTGGATGAAATTTGGTATGAAGATAGTTTGAGACCATACAAATTCGGCAACTTAAAAATAAAATAAATGAATAAAAAATAAAAAAGAGAAGAAAAAGGCTAAGGCTATTTTTATCCCGATATTTCCACGGGAACGGTTTCTTTCTCCACGGGTCAAACCAATTTTTCTATACTTCTATAACTTTAACTGTCTATATGTATAGTATCATCGGGTACGCAAATTCCAAGTCTGCGCGGGACGAAGTTCGCGGGCATCGGCTAGTTAAGTAATAAGGTTCCTGGGCAGGACCCTGTAAACAAAACGGTGTATTAACTTTATTTTTCTACGTTCCGTTTTTAAACTATAGCCACTCAATCCACAACAGCCTATTTGCGTCCCACTGCTGTGCACAGGCCATGCCTCCCTCTCATCACGAGAGAGCTTGAGCTATAGTCCCCACGCAGGCCCAGTACGGAGACCACGGATAGGGTACTTCACACACATCCTTGAATTACTTCGCAGATGCGTGCAGCTAGGTTTCCTCACCATGTTATCCGTTACCGAAAATCCCGGTGGCAAATTTAAATTGAATTTCACACTTAAGTAAACTCAGAAAGCCGGCTTCGAACCACCGAGAAAATAAAGCAAAGGAGGTAAAATATTACTTTAATAATCTTTTCCAGAAGCCCCTGTGAATTTAGAAGTAGGAAGTCTCGTGAGTGGCTAGTCGTTGCCATAGGCAATGAAGTTTTTTGAAGGCTTTTCTGAAAGACTACGTAGGTAAGGACGGCACCATAATAAATTCAATGCAATGACCTTATTCGGTGATAGACTTACTACACGTATCTACACCCAACCAAACCATATCCACTGTGTACGAGTAGGTATTTGTCTAACATCAAGAGGGTTCTTTTTTCGTTGCTTTTCTTCAAAGAATATTTAACACCAGCGCAATTGTGCTGGCATTTCTGTAAAAATATGTCGTCGTAAAGGAAGTTAGAGATAAAATACAGGTTGAAAGGGTTCAACCGCACCTCGGCTCCGGGACATAGCCGCGGACGGCCGCCATGCCGACACCTTTTAGCAACCGACGACTGACAAATTATATGTAAGTATAAGTAAATAAGGATCTATTTGCACCTTATGCTTATATCGCGTAAATGTGTGATATAGGTAGGTACCAACAAAGGTACCTCAAGTAACGAGTCGTATTTCTAGCTCCACTAGACTACACTAAATACAATGTGGATATAATATATCCACTAGATATCTAGCACCCATAATTTTTAAGCGTGTGATATGTCCCAAAATATTATTTATTTATTTATTATTATCATTTATATAGGACCCGCGTTAATCAAATCATCCGTTCTATAACGTCACATCACGAATCTCTATTTAAATTACTCTGGTAGGTACCACCCATTCTGAAAAAATATATAGGAGTGTGAAAACTACCAGGTTTTTAAACGATATTTTCGTCATAAATGCAACGAAATGAGAAAGAGACAAATAGCTCATTCGTTCCGGTAAACCCTCCATAATTTAGAGAAATTATTTACGACATTATCCCGGGAACCCTACTTTCAAGTGGTGCAGAGGCAAAAGTTCCCAGCGTCCCACCGATATACGTACGAAGTTCAAAAATAAGTGGAGCTACTCGACATGGAAATGAAAGGAGGCGAGCGAAGTGAAGCGGCTACGAGTGTGCGCGGGCGGCGGCCGTTTCGACCCTACGTCCGAGAGCGAGCTAGACGCAAAGGCGAAGCGGCGTAGCACGGTGCATAAACAACAATAGTAGATTGTGTGACTAGGGAGCAAAATGGTATATTTTACCGTGGATGACGGATTGAATCCAGAGCGACGCGAAATATTGCAGAATAGAATCCCGAGCGGAGCGGAGCGGATTAACGTGGAATCTTGAACTAGCGAGGGATTGAAAGCTACGTCACCCAAGGTTTAAATAATTTTGCTACCGTGTTGCACACTCTGCTTTTCACTCCTCCTATGAGAAAACCAGTAGCAGCAGGGAACAAAATCGTACTTTGCTCCCTAGAGAGCAAAATCTTACTTTGCTCGCTGTTTGCGGGGTAGAAATGAGGAGGAAGTAAAATCGCATTTTGCTCCCTCTAATCGGGGAGCAAAGTACTCCTTTTCGAATAGGAGGAGTGAAAACAGTCTTTACTATACCTACCTATTGAGGTATCCTACGTGACCAAACTCTGTTTTCATATAGGACGACATAGTAAAAGTGGTACGCGGGTTAAGGGATAATAAGTAGGTACACAGATTCTTTTATACCGACGCCTCGTGCCATATTGGTTGTGTCATGTGTAGGTGTTTCACTCGTGTCATCAAATCACATCAGTTCACAGTCGTGTTCGCTGTGGATCGCCTACGTAGACTATTATTTAGGTAGTAGTATTATTACACAGTAGCTTCTGGCCGTGGCTTTGACCGCGTGGAAGTTTAAGATGTTCGCATTTATTATATTTACGGATACGTACGGATAACGCTATCGCGACGCTCGCCGCACAACAGTATAGATACGCATTAATACAATGCTCACCACTGCCGCTTGTGCCCCAAATTTGTGGCGCTAGGTGCGTTTACGCATAGGAGGCACGTACCACCTGTGTACACACGGGATCGCTGCCTCGGAGACTCGCGCTTTGCATGTCAACAGTGAAGCCAACGAGAAACGTCATAAGGAGAACCACACACTGATGTTATTAAACCAAGGGATAAACTGATTAAGCTCGGCTACAAACCTTCGTTCAATCAAATTTTTGAAACTGTAGGTATTTAGTTTTAGTTAGTCAAAGTTCTAGTTCTACTAGCCGCCTTCGTTTGACAAATACCTAAATGCATCATTAATTCTTTATAAGTATGTATTTATTGTATTCAAAGTATTTATAAGTACTTTCGTATTGATGATTGCCTGAAAATGGTGGCATAGGTAGTTGAACGGGTTTCCTAAATAACGGAAAGAATGATTATTATCTTTCAGCGGTTATTAATTGAGACCTTAAAATAATATTTGTTCAATGACACTACTTCACACAGTTCGGTACAGTTCAGATGGCCTAATTTTGGGATGTACGTTAAAGATTTTAAACCGTTGATATTTCCATCATGTAAGTATTCGTGTTTTCTACAGTACTACAGTTTTCACTCTCGTATTGGTAAGCGGCAGGCTTCGGATGCTGAACACTGAACCGCCGATCGTTACGCGTTTTATGTGTGGCGCTTATATCTCCGCCGGGACACCCACACCCACACCACTGTACCTGCCGGCCGGTAGCCATGTGTTAGCCAACACTAGCGCGGGTCATAAACCCGAAACGGATGTGGAAATGCAATCAATTGATAGAAGTAAAAAAATTACATTAGTTAATGTAAAATATGATAGGAATTATCAAACACGTGTCTGGTAGGTATTCATTTAACATCAGCTCATTGTCCAGGTTATAGCATTAAAAAATGTGTTATGGAACATGGTCTAAACTTACGTTTGCAACATTTTAATGTTGCAAACTGTTCCATTCCATACCTAGTGTTTAACCATATAGTAATTATTAAATGTAAAATGTGGAAGTTGCCCGTTAAATGTAAAAGTGGAGTATATATTTGTAATATACTAAACAAGAATTAAAACTACTTAAAAGTAACTAAAATACTTAAAATTACTTATAAGTACCTAAAAATACATATTTTTTTAAGTGGAGTTAAGTTACATTTTGCTGTTCGATCGATCCGCCGGGCTGTTGAAATATGGACCCCGTCGTCGGGAAAATAGATCACAGGAAATACAGACTACTGTACAGTGTATAGTAGTCAAACCTAAATAGAACTAGCTGTGTCTAGTCTATACTGTCTATGTACTACGTCCATTCATATAAAACATCCAATGTCACACACGTGTGTATTTCATCAAAACCCATCTATAATCCGTTCTAACAAACTTCACTAACAAACTTAAATTATTTAGACTAAGAAAAAGTCTAATGTCGCATCAAAGAAACGTTACAAGATCAAAAGATAACGTAATAAAAACCGTACAGAAGGAGCAGATATAAACCTTTCCTTTGCATCAGATAAGCATAATGTCTTTCAAACCACTATTAGCATCAGCACTGACTGAATATTAAAATTCTCACTTCGCTGAAAAGCAAAAAGCCACGGTTACGGAACTTACAGCTTCAAGCGAAGCGTAATGCCGGGGAAATTGAATAAAAGCAACCTCTAGTGCCTCGTCATATCATATTCCAATATTTCAAGATGGCTCGCCTTGCAAGCCACCTGCTTTCCGCTCAACCCCTTATAGTTTAAACCTTATAATGTTATATCAACCATTTTCACTGCTCTCTATAGATATAGTATAGAGGCAATATCATAATTTTTAATACAGTTGCTCAAAAAGTAAACGAGCGCTTTTTGTTTTTTGACACCTAGTGAGCGTGCGTAACGTTTTTTGCGCACTAGTGCGTAAAGAGTTTAGAACTTCACCCTGTTCTTTTTTAATTTATTATATTTTTTTCGCAAATGTATTAAAAAATGTCATTTGATAAACGTGCGAAATTGTCATTTTCACTCATCCATAATGTTAACGCCCGCTTTCGCTCGCGCCAACATAACCAGGTATTCGTGATATAAAGACGAACGTTTCGCACTTGCATCAAAGTGTACTATTGTCAGAATTTCATATATCGTATTTTAGTATTTTAAAATAACTGAGTAAGGGTATTGAAGATTTAATAACTACCCTCATACCCTGTGGACTATGAACCAAAGATTCACATTGCATTTTATAGATTTACATTGCATTGCATTTTATGTATGAAAATTACGAGTAACTTACAAGAACTTTATGCTTTATACAGTTAATGTTTAACACAATTCACGAGATATCTTAATTTTAATTTCAATTTCATATCATTTCAACGTCACAGGTCACACATTCACAGGAATATCTGAGTAGGGCGGGAATGCTGATAAAGGGGGACTGCTGGGATGACTTTTATTTAGGACGCGTCGTAAATTTCATTTGGAAACCTGCCCAGTGACGGACGGAAGGGGTACTTTTATAGTACTTTCAGCACATTTGTAGTTGGATAAAATTTATGTAGATAGATATCATGTAGAATAGGTAGGTAATCCAAAAACATATTCGTCCCATAAAGTGCTATCATGTCTCTAATAACATAGGTACAAGGAAATAAACAACGCGATCCTGAAATATAAAAGCCAAACAGTATCTAACCGCAAGACATGGCAACAACAGTAATCCGTTAGAATATCATTAGCCATGTATTATTTAAGGTAAAACCACTCTAAATGTTTATCAAAACATGATAACGCCGAGTACAATAGAACAAAAAGGTTGGCGCGGGCACTCAAAAAACAAAGGCCATCATCAGAATAAATATTCAAACAAAGAAGTGAAAAACATTTGGATGTGAATTCTATCATTCGATATTTAAATCTGCGAGGTGGCGGCGTGCGCGGCGAGGGGTGCGGAGGTAATTAGGCGGCCCGGCGGAGGCTGTATTGATCGGCGCGTCTCCTAGCAACGCGCGAGATGGCAGCACCGCCTGCCCTCCAGCGAACAAGTTTTTTGTTCGAGACCGCGCTAGGTGAGACCGCTTTGATGTAATCTCCGACCGAGGGGATCATTCGATTCGATTCGTTTACTATAATATATTCGGAAGATTATGGCTCTATTAGTCTCCTTGTGAGGATCGTTTTCGGGCGGTTTTTATTGGGTTACGATGCGAAATCTGGTTTAATTTGAATTCTTATTGAGCCTTCGTCAGTGGTTTTATTGCAGGGCGGACGGAAGAGCCGCAGGGGAATTTAATAAGGGCTCAGTGACGGGCGGAATCCGGCGCGCGCGGCTGAGTCAACATGATTACTGCCGCGCTGCCTGAGCCCGGGCGCGCCCGCCGCGGCACGCGCCGCCTGCGCATTCCTCTACAAACCATATTTTCATATCCGCTTCCTGTTCCCAATCAGAAGCTGCTAATTGTAACACCACACAAGTAAATTCATAGACATCATGGCAACTTTAAGAAAAGATCAGAGTCGATTCGAGCCATTCCAACTTGAAGGAATTTAATGATTCAGCCGTCAGGACAAGGATGGTTGTATAAGCTATGTCACTGGGCCGGTTCCTATATCCACGTAACGCCTCGTTTTGCCTACGGACGGTTAAAATTTGACAGATTCTCTATGGAACAAATGTCAAAAATCAACCGTCCGTAGGCAAAACGAGGCGTTTCGTGGATATAGGAACCGGGCCTATGTCAGTTCCATTTCACACAGTGCTGAGAATATGTCAGTATCAATATACCGACCTACTTTCCAGTGGAACATCGATATAGTTTTGCCACAATATCTGAATCGTGAAATCAATTGAAATTAACTGTCTTATCAAATCGCCAAAGTAGACCCTAGCGCATGATGTTATAAGATATATTCAAGTAGGAATCTAAAGTGATAAACCATGTTGTTGTAGTTCTAGATCTGTATACTTTAACCGTGCTAATCTTGTATATTTCTTTATTTATTTATCTAAGTGATCTCAGAAACTGCTCTAAGGATTAGGACGAAATTTGGAATATAGGTGTTCATATCTGAGAAAACTCGGTTTTAGCTATTTTCACCCGAGCAAAGCTCGGTCGCCCAGATCCTGACCGATAAAATACCTATAAAGTTCTATACGAACTAAATATACCAATAGTAAATAATCCAACCAACGGCTCCCTATTCCCTAGAAGAATCACAAACATAGTTTTATAATTCTGATCTTATCTCTCGAGACGGGAGAGCCGCGGCCGCTATTCTTATGCAATGTAATGCATTTCAAGTTTTCTCCGAAGCTGCATTTCGTTCCGCGCCGGTGGACAGGGCGCGAATGCAAGGCATCTGCATCCCTCGAGGAAATGTAATAATGGGCGACTCGACACGTGCTGCGTGCCACATTACACCGAAATACCTACGTCATTCCGGGCTCGCGAGAAAGTTGTCAACGACGAAAATTA
Source organism: Aethes cnicana (assembly GCA_963971205.1). Classification (NCBI taxonomy): domain Eukaryota; kingdom Metazoa; phylum Arthropoda; class Insecta; order Lepidoptera; family Tortricidae; genus Aethes; species Aethes cnicana. The sequence goes on from CAXARK010000611.1 coordinate 16,509, forward strand.
CGTACGGAAATTGGCTTTGAGCTGCAAAATAGACGCTTAGTCAAGAGTTACTCTCGCTGACAGTCATTGATGTACATTGCATTATTAACTCTCAAGAATTTCAAGACAGGTTCTGGCATCCCGGCCGGTAATAGAGCATGGGCTTAATTAGATTCTACCCCTCATAGTTTGATTATGAACATCAAATCGAAATTAAGTATTAGTATCGTCTAACATTTCATAAACATCATGTCATGGATTTATTACAATGCAAAAGGGTATTTCTATAAAATATAAATACTGACAAAACGTAGAATAATTTTGGTTTGCTTCATTAAAATTTTAAAATAGCATAACCAATTATTTTGAACAAAAACTCCTCGACATCCCCCAGAAAGGTATTTACATAAAATGGCTCATTACAGAGTTCCACTTTGAGGGTAAAATAGGGCTCAAGTTTTATAATTCACTAAAGAACTATTCAGTTCGTAGACGGCTCTACGGCGCTCGTAGTCGGCTCTACGGCGCTCAATTTCGTAGCGACTTAGGTAGTATTTGTTCTACCGGATAGTTGAAATTGCCATTTCATCAACAAGTGAATAGAAATTCAGTGTTATTTTTTCGCTTACATTGCGCAATGATGAGAACAAAATTCAAGAACAAGCTTTTAGAACCTTTTCTGTCTCGCTCCGTGTAAATATCGCCCATCATTTGCCCATCATTTTCTTAAAACTTACAATTACTTTATTCGGCTATCTTTATGTATGTATATTTGTTTGCTTATTCTTGTTATAGAGCACTGCTTAACAACCTGGATTCGCTTTCTTCCTGTCCACTATCCAAAGGTTGTCTGGTAGAGATCGCTATTTAGCAATAAAACCGCCTGCTGTATACCAACCTCTGATGTTTTATAACCATTAAAAAATGTACCTGTTTTCATGTGTGTTGTTCAATAAAGAATAATATAAACAAAATAAATTAGTGTATTTTTATTTCGATTAATTAAGCGAGGGCCACGGGAAACCTGTTAAAGACGAGCCTGTGGTGGGTGGAAATGAGATCAATTCAGCCATTCTGCAGATGTAACAAAAAAATAATTATAGAAAAATACCTACTTTAAGCGGACAAGGAAAAAAGCTTTTTACAATTTATTTTAACTAAGTTCATGTGATATATCTATCAGTAACTTCACATTATTTTACTCTTTTTTTTAAACCGAGAGTAAGCCTACCAACAGCTATAACTCAAAACAAAATATTACGAGCTTTCCTAAAGATATTTCCCTCCAGCCTAGCCTCCCTCCCACCCGGAGTAGAGGGGATTACAGGCCGACCTTTCTATTACTTGTGCCCGGGGAAAATGAGGTAATCCAGGACCTACTAATTGGCCACGTGTAAGTCTATGATTAATACCTTTGTAGAGGTGCGAAGTATTGAGGTAATGTGAGGTTGTTTAGACCTATATGTTAGAAGATTATTTTTGGGGTAACATTCCTTTGATTTTAACAGTCAAAAGAATCAATTGTCTAAAAAGAAGACGCACTGCCTGTGAGGCTATAGAAAAAAAAGTTACAATATATTGAAAATAAATATTAAATCTACAAATAATTTCGAAGTTATTTGTAGATTTAATATTATTTTTTAAGTTATTATTTTTCTGAATAATAGTTATTTGTGCAACAAGAGAGCAAAATTGTTTTTTGCTTCGAGTACCATGTTTGAGTCCTGAGCTAGCGAAAGATTCTATAGTTGAATCACGAGCGTGTAGCGAGTGATTCTAGTTTAGAATCTTGAGCTTAGCGAAGGACTCAAAGGCACGAGAAGTAAAAGAAATTGCTCTCGAGTAGCACATACAATTTTTCACCTCAGTAGCGAGAACACATAAAAGGTACTTGCAAAGAATACTTACAACACGAAAAATATGAAATAACATTTCTTCTTCAATCCTTTCACTCAAATGATAAATTGAATTTTATGTTTCAAAAGAATTACTTTAAATTAATTTGTCGAAAATTAAGAAGAAAGATATGAATAAAGAATGGCGGCAATTTTCTAAACGTGTGTTCGAAAACTAGTACAATGATAAATTTCGAATTTATTCAGTAATATTTGAAAACTTTTAGTTTCCTTTAAATTAAAACTTTAGTTTAAAATGATTATAAATAACATAATTATATAAGTAATTTTGAAAATTGCAAGATTTTCAGAAGGTAAATCAACGTATAATTTAAATTTCTAAAAATACACGTCGGTACTGATGCGTTGCGCGTATCCGAACGTTTCTTGTTCAGTTTTTTTTTTATACGAAAATAGATTCGCACTAAGACTTGCCTAATATAATTCTACCTCTTTTCTTAAAGAAATGAAAAGAAGAGAGCTGATAAAATCGAGGTAGTTTGAATGATTGGAATAAGAAGTAGTTAATAGTTAGATGCCGCCGTATGAAATGACCATTCGCAGTTATCAAATTAAAAAAAAAAAAGCGCGGGAACGATTTAACTGTGGCTGCATAACTTAGGCCTTTGCCTTTGCCTGATGGGATTGTCTGATGGGATAAATGGATTAAAAAAAAAACAAATTAAAAAAATACTTTGTCTCACTGAGTGAAACAAACACGATTTTGCTCACTGATTTCTGACAGCAAAGTCTACTTGTTCGAGCTGCTGAGGTGAAAATATTATTGTTAAAAGTATTTAATCAATGGCTCAATAATCATAAATATTCGACTGTAACGGTTTATTACCTAAGTAATATACAATACGGGTACGACTTATTTAGTAAACGAAAAAGTTTTTCAATTAGCCCCAAGCAAGGCGTTGTTATAACTGCTGCGTAAGCCGAGGCGGAGAAAACGGCCGAAGGCGTAAAACGCGGGTTAACGACAAGATACAGCGCGCACAGAAAGGACACAGGAAACACGAATACACGACACGACATGTACATCTATCATCATCATCATCATCATTTCAGCCGAAAGACGTCCACTGCTGGACATAGGCCTCCCCCAAGGCTCGCCACTCCGACCGGTCCTGTGCTACTTGCTTCCACCGGTTTCCCGCGACCTTCACGAGGTCGTCGCTCCATCTTGTTGGAGGCCTACCGACAGCCCGTCTCCCGGTTCGCCGGCGCCACTCGAGAACTTTCCGGCCCCATCGGCCATCGGTCCTGCGAGCAATGTGCCCCGCCCACTGCCACTTAAGGTTCGCAATTCTTCGGGCTATGTCGGTGACCCCAGTTCTGCTGCGGATATCCTCATGTACATCTATGTTATAGTTAAATAACGGTACAGGTATGTATGTACAATATATCACACGCAATGATGGGGTCCGAAGCTGAAAATTTTCAGCTTTCTAGTACTTAGCATCTTAGCTAGGCTGCGGTATGGGAGTGTCCGACGCCTCTGCCGCTCGAGATGAGCTATTATCTAGAAGTGATGTTTAAAATTACTTATGTGGCCCATAACTTAACATGTAAAACCTATATTTCACAGCTCACAACGATATAATATTGGTAATTTTAAATAGTATGTATGTGTATATCGATTTATTAATTTTCCGTGAGCATTTTATAAGTTGGTCGACTATGACTCGTCTTGTACAGCCTAGCTGTGATAGTTTTCCTTTCAACTACCTACGTTAAATTATATATGCCACAACCGTGATTTTTTTCAGCCATCCAAAAACTACCTTTTCGCTGGCAGGCTGACACTCAACTCTAACAAAAACAGCAAAATTTAAAAGCTTAATTTCACAAACGCAATCTCTTAATCAAGAAATGGTTTTAACAAACCCACAATATTTTTTAAGACCTATTCAACGATATCCCACACAATATGAAACTACTTATATACCTAGTATAATATACGTACGTACTCGTGATACTCGTGACGAAGGAACCGCGATCCTGACACGGTTTGCTAAAGATAAGTATATCTTTAGCAAACCGTGTCAGGATCGCGGTTCCTTCGTCTAACCTCCAAGAAGAAACTGACGAAATCTTATATGACTGCAATGCAATGTGGTGAAAATATTGCAACTTTAGAGAATCAAATAAGTTGTTCGGTACAAATACAGACAAAAGCTAAAAATTATGCTATGAATCAAATATTTTTAAAACATTTTCCCCATTGTTTTCGCGAATCGTTATAGCAAAATATGACACATCGTACATCATCGTTTATCATTTAATAACGCGCACGCGATCATTTAACCGATGTCAGTGATCAAGGCATCGGCCGGAGCAGACGTACCTAACCACCGGCAGACCATTATGATTAAATCACTGATAATACAGGACCTACATGCATATAAGATGCTTCAATTAGTGAATGCTACACGTTTTTTAACAGTTTTCCAGTTCGGGTTCCATTTGATGATGGCATTCCATTTGGTGATGAACTAATAAGTGACACCATCATTTTAGCCGAAATACATATATCTACTGCTAAACACAGCAGTCTTCCCCCAAATCCGTGTACCCGCGACCTTCGCCGGTAAAAAATAGAATTAACTTCTAAGGGAAGTACATAATAACTGCGCATCCCAGCGCCGTTTAACGATAATGGTCATTTTTCTTATTTGTGTCAACGATTTTAAAGCGCGGTATAGGGAAGGCGGTTAAAGGATTTCCTCGGCGTTTGGGCAAACGGCATGAAATATGCGCACTTATCCGCGAACGTGGCCAAGTGGGCCCGTATGAAACATTCATGGAAACGGCGAACTTGCGGAGCTCTATTGAAACGTAACGTAATGAAATTTGAAGAGTGAAATAACGTACACAACATGCTTCGGTACTCTTTCCATTTGTTTTAAGTTCCGAACGGTTTAAACTTCACCATACGATTTAATCATTCATAACTTCCAATTTAAACGCTCAAAGCATTGATGCTAAGGAGACTATGCCGCTTCCATTCTTAAGCCCCCTCTTTCATTCAGCATTTTTTTCCGTCAGTCCAGCTCGTCTACAATTAGGATTAACCCTTTCCGATATTAGTCCCCACCTGTGTCTGTGTCCGTCTGTCCAATTAGAGACCGAGCCACGTATATACCGGCACTAGCTATATCTTACATTAATTAGAGACCGATATTGGATCCCACTGAAGTCCGTAGCTGGGTATAAATAGGTTTTAAAGAGGGCGTATGCTGCCGAAGTAATTAGTGCATGTCAGCGCTGTCGTGTGCACTGCCGAAATGGCTCGGACTTATTTACCGAGAACAAAGCGAAGGCGAGCGCCCGGAGCGCCGTCGAGAATCAGGTGCCGGCTACAATCTATTTACACCACAACATCCTAAAGTTTAAACGTTCAATACACGATTCTCGAGCGTATTTTAATGCAGTTTATACCTAAAGTCCCTTGGGGTGAGTTGCATCACTGCACCGTTGCCAATAGTTACATCCGTGTCCCGGACGAGCCCCGGGCAATACATGCGCGTTACACGCCTTTATTTAACCGGCAATCTCCATATAACTTATGACTAGTTACTGGCATCACGCGGTAAATCAATATTAAGTTAAAACGTGCTATTGTACTTACACTACGGATATTGTAATTGAAATAATTAACCGCCATCCGAGTCCGACCCAAAAACTCCCTCACGGCAGTTTGCGAGTTAGAGACATGAGTTTTAGATGTTGCACATCGTGCGCTTCACAGCGTGCCATCCGAATTCGTACGTACCTAATTACGTATGTTATGTAACTTACTAATGGGAGGATGTCGCTTGAATTTCACTTACCTACATGTTATCTACTTTAGGGTGTATTCAGTAAGCTTGACGATACCTAATGATATTTAATATGCAATGTAGGTAAAAGAGCAGACAATAGAAGGAAATTACTAAGGCAGCCACTTCTACAATATTACTCGATTAATTATAGGTAAGTAACTGCACATAAAAGTGACACACAAGATACCTACCTAATAAGTACATTCTTTTGCAATTGCGCGTTTCTGAGTAACCAGCCATTCCGTTTTCATACAATCGTGACATTGAAACATGATGTACCTAAGAGATGAACCGTAGGCGTCGTGTATCCAAGCAAGTACGTCGTAGTCGCAGTGGCAAGTTAATTCCGTTATTGACTACCGACTACCTATCGTCTGCCGCCAACGCTGCTGCTGATTTAATAATGGACGCTGTCTCCCACGTGCAGTTTTTATGCAAGACAAAATATCGTCAACATATCAGTTGGGGGAGGCCTATGTCCAGCAGTGGACGTCTTTTGGCTGAAATGATGATGATGATGATATCAGATCATCTAGCTCTCATTGAAACATTGAGGATCTTGTTTTAAAATCTACCTACCTACAGATATTATAAACAGTACATGAAGACTGCGAGCCTTGGGCCTTGCCTATGTCCAGCAGTGGACGTCTTTCGGCTGACGTGATGGTGAAGACAGCCCACATTGCCGCTGCCTTACGAAACAACCGTTTATTCGAGCCAGCGCCGCCGTTTGCAACCCCGGGCTTCGCTCAGCGTTTCTCCGCTTCAAAATCATGGCCGTGGTCTCCGATCTCCGAGGGAATGTTACGAAACACGGGTTAATGAATGGCTGTTCATTATCGCGCCTGTCACGGCTCCCTTTGTCCCGATTAATTTATCAGCCGCATGAGGGCGCTCGTTATTCCGAGATGATTGTGTGACAGGTATATCCTTTGATGTATGATATCAATGACTCCCAATTTTCATGTAATATGAGAAGTTGGTTTAATTATCCGCTTTCTTTACCGGTAGAAAGCGGTTAATTGAACCAGCATGTTTTTAAAATTAATGGCGGTATCGACTATATAGATACCCATATTTTTCTCCAAACATATAAAACGCAATCTAGTTATCAGTCTGTTGTAAGCACCGCAAGCTCCTTGCCGCACCGATTCAGAGCGGCAATAAAAACGCCTATAAACATAAACGGTTTATAAAAGCGCGTTATATTTTTATTTCTTGACTTCCCCTCGTCTTATCTAAAATTGAAGGCGGGAATTACATTAATTTTGTTGCAAGCAACTTGACCCGCATATTTGGGCATAAAATTTCGGCGGTGGTAGTCTGCGCTAAATGAGGCTTGCAAGTCGTTGGGTGGGATAAAACAGAGCAGCCGGGAAGCTGCGAAGAATTGGGGCCATAAACTTGATTGAATATTTCTTAGGAGCTTACCGTGAGCCCCGGTCGCTCCGACGTAGGTGGCGGGAGGTAAGTCCCGAATTTCGAGCGAGTTTTGCTTCGCTTTGATGTGCACTAAGTTGCACGCTGGCTTCTGTGACGCGCGTAATAAGTAACTTGGTAACATACCGGGTTCAATGAAGCCATGCACTAACGCTACGGTACTAAAAAAGGTTTTGATGTTAAGGTAGTGATATAGGTAGGTGAGTTGCTTATTTCAGTAACTTCAGTCAGTAGTACAACTTCTTTCAGTAGTAGTTTCTTTTGCTAGTGGTAGAGGACCTGGTGCTAGGTTAGTGCGGGAAGGTACCACCGTCTTTTCCCGCTAACCTGTCAAATAGCAGTGCTCGCACTGTTGTGTTCCGGGGTTAAGGCAGCCGGTGAAATTTCTGGCACAGAGGCATTCCATCTTACACCTCAGGGTAGGCAACGCGAGATCTTAGTTTTCTTAATGGGAGATTAAAGGATTTCGGTGTCCATGGGCCGCAGTGACCACTTACCATTAGGTGGGCTCTGCGCTCGTTTACCTATACTTACCATGGACATGAAAAATAGTACATTACAGACCTAGGGTGGTGAATTCGTAAATGTCCCAGATCGCGCTACGCGGAGAGAAAATCTCACTTCTTGGCCAAGGCAAGACGTAAAACTTTTGACAAACCACGGGTGGTAATTCGTAAAGCCCCAGATCGCATATTTATGGCCCTCACCTTCGGTTTGGGCCACAGAAACCTGCGATATGGGGCATTTACGAATTCACCACCCTAGATCTGTAATGTACTATTACATCATAACCAATACCTTGGCCGTAAAGTGGGATTTTCTGCCCGCTACGCGGAGAGAAAATCTCACTTCTTGGCCAAGGCAAGACTTCTTTTGACAAACCACGGGCGGTAATTCGTAAAGCCCCAGATCGCATATTTATGGCCCTCACCTTCGGTTGGATGGTACATTTTACATTTTAAACATGAAAATAAATTCTCCGGTTTATTCCGCAGTATGATGTACCTAACCCAAGCCCTCATTTTTCAGCTAAGAGCACATCAATTACAGGATGATGACGGTCGATTCATCTCTGCTGAAACTGTGGAACCCTGGTGGCAACACTGAATAACTTATGCAATGGAACATCTGCTAACCATTTTCCTTTAAAGGGCGTCCAAATTGGATGGTAAGCTTGCTGATGCGGCTATATAAAACTGTATACTCCTACTAAACTACATGGATATATATACGAAAGGCATATTCTAACCTTATAGAAACTGAAAATGTCAATCAAAAGAAACTTCAGTCAGTCAAACTCAGCAAATTAATCTTTAGTGAGTATGAGTATAATAATACTAGTAATAGCCGTGGTGGCCTATAGTGGTTTCACCTAGCGCCTCTCATGCAAAGGGTTCAAATCCGGCTCGCACCTCTGAAATTACTTATATGCGACATTCAATTTGAATTTATCACTGAGCTTTTCGGTGAAGGAAAACATCGTGAGAAAACCTGCACGCATCTGCGAAGTAATTCAAGGATGTGTGTGAAGTCCCCAATCCGCACTGGGCCCGCGTGGGGACTATATAGCCCAACCCTCTCGTGATGAGAGGAGGTCTGTGCCCAGCAGTGGGCCGTAAATATGTTGTAGTAGAGTATGAGTATGACATATCGCACTGTAACAATAGCGAGAGAGCATGCATTATTAAAGACGTCTTAATTTAAGTACTTATCGGTCCGTACATATTTGTAAGTCCGAAGTAGCCGTAGCTATTTTTGGATCTACGTCATCCGTTTCTTCACACAAAGGAAAGGGACTTACTTACTGATCGATAGGTACCTACCCCTACTTGGATTTGAACCCGCGCACTACCTAAACACTCTTAGGACGAAATTTTCCTCATAAGTCGATAAGTCGTCGTAACAAGACAATTGAATTCTATTGTACTTATATAAATTAATGGCGTCTGTCTTGGACACTTCGACCAGTAGTTTTCGAGTTAAATCCGCACGTACTAAATACATACAATGTTTTGTGTTCAGTATCGAGTTTGTAGCCCCTCGACTTGACCGTTTTTAGGGTTCCGAAGTCCACAAGGAACCCTTATAGTTTCGCCATGTCCGTCCGTCTGTCCGCACTATTGCTCGGAGATGCTTAGGTCTAGAGAGCTGTAATTTGGCATGAATATGCATATTAGTTACGCTGACAAAGTGGTACAATAAAATTTTGAAATATATTTTTTTATAGGGTACCTCCCCTACTCGTAAAGTGGGGATGTAATTTTTTTTTCTTGCGTACCCCATGGTGCGGCATATCGTTGAATAGGTCTTAAAAAAATATTGTGGGTTTGTTAAAACCATTTTTTGATTAAGTGATGCGTTTGTGAAATATTAAGCTTTAAAGTGCTATTTTTTGTTAGAGTCACGTGTCCCCCCCCCCCCCTGCCAGCTAAATGGTGGTATTTGGATGGCTGAAAAAAATCACGGTTGTGGCATATATAACGTAGTTGAAAGGAAAACTATCAGAGCTAAGTAGGCTGTACAAACTTACGAGTAATAGTCGACCAACTTATAATGATGATTTTTCTCGAGCGGCAGGGGCGTCGGGTGGGCACGTCATACCACAGGCTAGCTAGATGCTAATAAGTCTTAGAAAGGTACTGTGGGCATCCTCAACTTCGGAACTCTATAATTTGCGCGTGGCCCGACACGCACTTGGCCGGTTTTTCTTATTCTTAATTTTCAAATTATAGACGCGACTTTTCAGACTAAAGACCGGGCCACAACGAATGCGTGTGCAGCGCGTTTGCAGCTCGCCGGTACCGCCTTGCGAGCCGTGCGGCAGCCGCGCAGCAGCCTAGCGTGTGACTCGGGTTTTATTATTAGTATAGACTATCCAAAGGCAAGCGCTCTTAGAACAGCAGTTTAGCCAAACTTCTTAAGGTGCCCCATAGACATAAATAATACTTCGTATGGACCCGGCCTAACGTAGATACATGTCATGTTTCCCCACTTCATTGGTGTCCAATCCAAAGTTAAACTTGTATCGTGACATTAAAGCTGGGTCACATTTTTCCAACAACGAGACGAGTTTTTAGATACTGAGAAACAGTTTCGAAAAGTTTTTTTAAAAACGCTTATTGTCACGCACGCTCGGTGACAGAACTTTGGATTGGACACCGTGGAAGTGGGGACATATTACGTGTACGTTAGACCGGGTCTATATTATTTACGTCTATGAGGTGCCCTCTTTGTTGACTAAAATTGATGAAGAATAAGCGAGTTCTCATAACTAATTGCTTCAACTATTCTTGCGCTTGTCGGAAGTCTAGGTCTCTTGATTGTTTCGCCTCAAGTTTTATGATTACTGTCCCCTAATGTAAAGACGACTAATGATAAACATTTAATTTAAAGTATAATTTGATGAAGGTACTACCTACAGAAAACTAAGGTAAACACCAATCACGTCATCTGTGATTAGGCCCGGTTCCTATATCCACGAAACGCCTCGTTTTGCCTACGGACGGTTGATTTTTGACATTTGTTCCATAGAGAATCTGTCAAATTTTAACCGTCCGTAGGCAAAACGAGGCGTTACGTGGATATAGGAACCGGCCCATCTCATCGCATATGTACATAAGTGTGTATATTAATTTAGCATTGTCCACTACTTAGGTTGGGTCGATTCCTTTGTGTTGTCCGAAAAACATATTCTATTTTTTTTGTAATAATTATACCGTCCGTCGTATCAAAGTAAGGGCCAAAGGCCTGCAAGTTGTTCGGTAATAAAGGTAACTGTACGGTGTAAATGATTAATAAAATTAAATTGGAGAGACTCAACAAACGTCAACGTCCATCTTGGGTGACGGCCATTGAGAAACCACAATTGAATTTGAATCACTCATGCGTTGACAGTTCATATGTTACCTAGGCTGCGTTCCTAATCGCGGTTAGAGCGCTCACAGCACCATACATCCTTTTTCCTCTTAAGACTCGACTTTCAAGAGAAAAAACCGGCCAAGTGCCGCGTCGGGCCACGCGCAAATTATAGGGTTCCGAAGTTGACGATGCCCACAGTACCTTTCTAAGACTTATTAGCATCTAGCTAGCCTGTGGTATGACGTGCCCGCCCGACGCCCCTGCCGCTCGAGAAAAATCATCATTATAAGTTGGTCGACTATTACTCGTAAGTTTGTACAGCCTACTTAGCTCTAATAGTTTTCCTTTCAACTACGTTATATATGCCACAACCGTGATTTTTTTCAGCCATCCAAATACCACCATTTAGCTGGCAGGGGGGGGGGGGGGGACACATGACTCTAGCAAAAAATAGCACTTTAAAGCTTAATATTTCACAAACACATCACTTAATCAAAATATGGTTTTTACAAACCCACAATATTTTTTTAAGACCTATTCAACGATATGCCGCATCATGGGGTACGCAAGAAAAAAAAATTACATCCCCACTTTACGAGTAGGGGAGGTACCCTATAAAAAAATATATTTCAAAATGTTATTGTACCACTTTGTCAGCGTAACTAATATGCATATTCATGCCAAATTACAGCTCTATAGACCTAAGCATCTCCGAGCAATAGTGCGGACAGACGGACGGACGGACGGACATGGCGAAACTATAAGGGTTCCTTGTGGACTTCGGAACCCTAAAAAGGGATGCAAAGTGCTGTGAGTGCTCTGAACGCGTTTCGGAACGCAACCTACATATAATTGTACAACAAATAATTTCGATTTGAGCAGGCATTCTCGAGTTTTATTGACCTGAAAAGCAACACATGAAGCACGTTAAACTGACAAATAACTACAAAATCCCTACTAGAAGTGTTTGGACGGAGTGATATCTAGGATGAAACAGGTTCGCCCCTGCTTCTCCCAGGACGGCGGCGCGTCGCAGATAGCGGTCGAGCATAAATCTCGCGCTTTGTGCAGGCATGACGGCCTGTAATCATTATTAAGATTGATCACGCCGGCGAATTAGAGTGTGTAAGATTTTAAGAGCGACGTTGTATTTTCTGCTGTCTATTTTATACTGTGTGATACTTCTCTGATTAATGAGACAGGCCAAATTCTAATATTACTTAATACTATTACGAAACTGAGCCGCTCATTTTTACTGTATGTAATAGTCACATAAAGGGATGGTTCATCGAGAAGGTCACATTGTACGAGGATGATTTTTTTCACCTTTTTTAATTTTATTTCGCTACATAATCTCCTTTCAACTCCATACACTTCATCCAACGATGTTCCAGCTTTTTCAACCCCTCCAAAAAATATTTTTTGTCAAACCCTGAAAAATATGCTTCAGTTTCAGCTATGACTTCCTCATTTGATGAAAATCTTTTCCCACAGAGCCATTTCTTCATGTTTGGGAATAAAAAAAAACACATGGGGCCAAATCCGGAGAATAAGGTGGGTGGGGCAGTATTTCGTAACGCAATTCTACTAATTTGGCTGTTGCGACTGCCGACGAGTGTGCAGGGGCATTGTCGTGGTGAAAAAGGATTTTCTTCTTTGCCAGATGTGGCCGTTTTTTCACAACTTCTGCGTTGAATTTTTCCAACAATGTAGCATAATAAGGGTCATTTATTGTTTTACCTTTCTCCAAATAATCTATATAAATAACCCCTTGGCTGTCCCAAAAAACAGTGACCATTACCTTTCCTGCCGAATTAACGGTTTTCGCTTTGTTTGGGGCCCGTTCGTTAGCAGAAGTCCACTGTTTTGACTGATTTGTCGTCTCTGGCGTATAATGGTGGATCCACGTTTCATCTAACGTCACAAAACGACGTAAAAATTCATTGGGATTACGCTTGAATTTGGCTAAGCATTGCTCGGAAGTTGTTTCACGAAGTCGTTTTTGATTGGCTGTCAGCAAACGCGGCACCCATCTTGCGGAAAGCTTTTTCATATTCAAAATATTATGCAAGATATGAAAAACTCGTTCAGATGAAATGTGTACAGTCTCAGCTATCTCACGAATCTTAACTCGACGGTGATCCAAAACAATATCGTGAACTTTATTCACGACATCATCAGTGGTGACTTCAATTGGCCTACCAGAGCGTTCTGCGTCATTGGTAGTGGCACGCCCAGAACGAAATTCTGTAAACCACTTATGTACCATTCCATGAGAAGGAGCAGATTCCCCATAATATTTTTTTAAATAGTTTTCAGTCTCTTTAATAGTTTTTCCACGTAAAAAGTAATGTTTAATTAACACACGAAATTCGCTTTTCTCCATTTTCCAACAATTTTCCGACCGTATTCGACATATGCCTCAATAACTTTTTTATTTTCCCACCTTTTTAAAAAAAAAAAACTGCCAGCTACCAAGGAGATCAGAATTGTAATTAAAAAGTTTATATGTAAAAATGGTTTTTGTTTTACTTAAAGTCACTGACTTATCAAACCGCCCTCGTAATCTCCGGCTACAATGGTTTTTCCTAGAATAAAATAACAAGTATAATATATGTCCGGCTCCAATTTATCTCGAGCGAGGAGCGCGATTGACAAAGGAAAGCAATGTAGCTTCGCGCTGCGCATCGTCCGTTTCCTAAATATTTCTCATAATTTCCATGGTACCTGTTTCCCTCGTCCTCACTCCCTGCGGCCGGCGCGCGTCCGGGTCGGGCCCGATAAATCACCAATAAGATTCATGCCTTTTGTTGCCGACCTCGTGTCACGTCCCGGGGCCCTTTTTTACGCATCTATACCTAGGTATATGTCCTAGGCATAACAGCTATATGCTGCCCAATAAATAAGGACCGCCGTCAAGTTATGATGTGCAGATTTGGCGAACTTGTGTAATATCTAGGGGACAACGTATATATTATGGCAGGCCAACACAGACCTTTGCCAGTTTGAAATGAAACCTTCCATTCCATCATAGGTATAAACGCGGTAGTTCAGGGAAACCGCAGGCAAAATGTGACCGACGCGCACTGCTATGTGACGCAGTGACGCAGTAAGAATTTGAAAAATTGAACATTTACGAGAAACTTCGCATACGCGAGTGGATATGAGTATAGGGCCCTAGTTCTCTGGGTTCCGCATAACCACGACACGGGTATACACGGAAAATCCCATGTCCCAAAATTACTCATTTTTAGCGTCACTTTCACTTTCCGCCTGTTGTTTACCACTTAGCTTAGTATGTATTATTTCTTATTTATTATGACTTGATCCGTCCGGGGAAGTACCCCGCTCTCAAAGAACATCGACTTGAAGTGATAGCCTGGGGTTCTATTCGAAGTCTTAAATAGGAACAGGGAGATTCCCTATCGGTGCGATCACGCGTCACGGCGCTCAAGTTGAACATAGCTGTTTATTATTATGACTTGATCCGTCCGGGGAAGTACCCCGCTCTCAAAGAACATCGACTTGAAGTGATAGCCTGGGGTTCTATTCGAAGTCTTAAATAGGGACAGGGAGATTCCCTATCGGTGCGATCAAACGTCACGGCGCTCAAGTTGAACTTTAAACATAGCTGCTTAAAGTTCGGTTTCAACGCCGCGACGCGTGAGCGCAGTGATAGGGAATCTCCCTATCCCTATTTAAGACTTCGAATAGAGCCCTCTGTTATTGTGTTTCTTAAGACGAGGATATTCTAGATCACTTCCAAATACCTACACGTCCAGCCTCAAAGTAAGCTCAAACTGCTAAATAGTAGGTACTAATAGGTAGGCTACTAATAGGTAGGCTGCTAAATAGTATATCCATACAAATCCATACTTCGATACTAATATTATAAAATGTGAAAGTGTGTTTGTGTTTGTCTGTTTGTTTGCCCTTCCTTCACGTCGCAACGACTGGACCGATTTGATATGGAGATAGTTTGAGACCCCAGGAATAACATAGGATACTTTTTATCCCGATATTGAACGGGTTTTCCACGGGTCAAACCAGTTTTTCAATACTGCTATAACTACAACCATCTATATGTATAGTATCATCGGGTACGCAAATTCTAAGCCTACGGGGGCAAAGGGCTAGGTAGCACTTGAATATTATGAAATCCGATTATTTTACCAACTTGCTGAGCTCCAAAAACAAACAACATTCGTGAGAATTTTTCTTTTGTATTGTTCGTAGTCTTTGTAGATAATAAAATCGTACCTTTCAGGGATATTAACGTAACTTGAAAGAAGGTAACTGAAGGATTTCGGTGGCATACCGAGAAGCTAAATGGAGGATATACCTAAAGGAGCGCATTCGAAACCCTTTGCCAAATGAGTTCATTAACGAACAAAGCGACACGATAACGGAGAGATGGAAAACACATTACGCATTTTATCCAGTAATTGTTTGAATTAGAATTCTATTATTCTCACAAAGCCCGTCTCAAACGACAAAGGTTTCCCTGTAGCGCGACGAGGTTTCATTAAAGAAAATAATTAAAAGCCAGTCTCAGTCTAACGGAAAGTATGAAGCTGAAAATAAACCACGAGAGCGGACGGCCGGCACCCGTATATTAATGCAGCCAGCACATTTGCAGGTGCCGTTATTGCCTCAGACAAAAGGACTAATATTAGGTCCTTACATATGAAATTGGCGTTTCATATGGCAGAAATGAAAACGATTTTTTTTTATGAAACTATTTTTTTATTTTGTCAAAGTATGTACCATGGCTATCTATGCACTTTTGCCATCTCAAAGGTAGTTCATTGATTCCTTTACTAAAAAAAGTGTGTGAGCGAGAATCAATAAAATCTTTGAAGGCCGTTTGGACAGCCTCGTGAGAATTGAATTTTTTTCCTTGCATGAAGTTGTCCAAATTCCGAAAAAAATGGTAATCAGTTGGAGCAAGGTCCGGGGAGTATGGTGGGTGTCGAAGACATTCCAGTCGCAGCTCCCGTAGTTTTGCGGCCGTCAAACGTGCCGTATGTGGTCGAGCGTTGTCCTGAAGCAGCAGTGGGCTAGATCGATTGACCAGTCTGGGTTGTTTAATGGCTAGCTTTTCCATCATCGTTTGCAATTGTTGACAATACACATCAGCCGTGATTGTTTGCCCAGATCTTAAGAAACTGTAATGGATGACACCGGCACTAGTCCACCAGACACTTACCAGTACCTTTTTCTGAGTCAACTTTCGTTTCGGGCAGAATTTGGCTGGTTCACCTGGGTTCAACCATTGTGAAGAACGTTTCCGGTTGTCGTACAAGATCCATTTTTCATCACAAGTAACGATACGATTCAAAATGCCTTCATTATTGTGCCGGTTGAGAAGTGAAACGCAACACTCGACGCGTGTTTCTTTGTTTGCGTCGCTCAATTCATGCGGTACCCATTTTTCAAGTTTTTTCACTTTTCCAATTTGTTTCAAGTGAATCAAAATGGTTTTATCACTCACACCGAAGCCTGCCGCTAACTCTGACGTGGTTTGCGATGGATCTGCTTCCACAATTGCTTTTAATTCTTCGTTATCAACTTGTGTCTCCGGCCGTCCACGAGGCTTGTTCTGTAGGTCAAAATTTCCAGAAGGGAAACGTTGGAACCAATAACGTACCGTATTTTCTTTTGCAGTAGCTTCCCCATACGCATTGTTAATCCTACGAGCCGTTTCTGCAGCACTAGTGCCGAGGTGAAACTCATATTCGTAAATATAGCGATATTTTAAGTTCTCCATATTGTGAACAGAACGATGTGAAAGAAAAACAAATGACGCGATAACAAATAAATTTCGTAATTCGAACACAGAAATACATGGTCTTAAATTTGAAATAAATTTGAATTTGGAATTCCTAGCCGAACGCCACATATTTTGAATCAAAGTTGCCAGTTCGCCAAACGCCAATTTCATATGTAAGGACCTAATATTACGCCCGGGAATATGCCATAAAGAAAAAAATCACGCAGCGCCCGCGACATTGATAAATCTACGTGCAATATAAAGCTAAAGGCTCTAAAGGCAGCTCGCTCGATACGTCAATGATTAAAAAACGAAGCCTGTTCAATGTTGAAAATCGGCTTTAAAATGCGATTTTTTTCATCGCTAAGTAATCCCGGGCGAAGAAATATGAAAGGCGAAAGTTTGCGCACCCTCCCAGCTGGGATAAACTGTGTCGCTGGGCGAGGGGGCGATACCGCGCTCTCGGCTACTTACCTTATTACACACAGCGTCCTTTTGATGTCCTAACCAATGGGATATTTGAAACACGAACCAGTCAAAGAACATCTACCTAATACACGCTCATTAGAAGTCCCAACCAATTAAATGACTATCTGATAAATCAATCATGCGTGCTCCTGCGAATACACTTTACGTTAATATGGGTTTGCCAATTATCCCAATTAATTAAGAGCTTTAATTGGGATGTTTTGATTATTTGTCCCTTATGAAATCTGATTATGAAATTGGTACTACTTTTCTAATAAATATTCATTAAATCATTTCATATCGTATTAGGTAGGCATTTATGAGTTGGTCTTTTATTAACACTTAAGTTTGAGTGGAATGAAGCTTTCATAGCAACAGTTGGTGGAGTAATTCGCCATAATTCCTTTGAGATTTCTCGTTTCAATACGATCTCATTTAGAATCGCGTAAATGGCGCTTGGCTAGGTAAGTAGGGGGTACCTATATAATATTGTCGATTTATGGTATCGGTAAAGTCATGTCCAACGAGCCGTGTTCGTTTCGATTCAATACATCCTACATTACGGCTCCACTCCACTTAGTGTTATTCGAGATGAAAATAATGGTAGGAGCGCTCCCGACGTGAACGCACTTAATTTGAAATGGCGTCACGCGGTCTGGCAAGATGGCGCCCACTCCGACGGAACGGAACGCTCCATTATTTGCAGAACTTCTCGTTCTCCATTTTCCACCGGCCTTCAAAAAACATCGCTAACATCCATTAAACCCATCTTTTATCCTCGCTAAATACATTTAAGAGATTTTCCTAAGATTACTTTGAATTTTTACGGCTGTTTACCTTCGTACAAGGTGAGCCATTTTTTTAGTTGTTTTATAGGTAAGAGTGAAGTAACATAAATCCATTAATAAGCCTCTTACCCTATCCGTCTAAAGTCAACATCGGTGTTCTCGGAGACGGCGGGCGGAGCCCTCCCGGGCGTTGCCATGGCGACGGTGGGGCGCGGGCCCGAATTTTATCGATTCGGGTACAGACAGCAGCCGGCTCGCCTACACTAACACGATTCAACGCTCGTGTTTGCAGATCTCGAGGTTTAGAAGGGCTTTGACATTCGGACTGTTTAAATATGTACGTGTAGATAAACTTCCACTCGTCAAACAAATCGCCACCGTCCGCACAAATAACCGTAGGGTACTAAGAGGGACATGGGCGCTACCGGTCAGCTCGAAACGAAAGCTTCTTATAATATGGTCTAGGTATGTAATAGCATCTATAGCTTACTCCTATTACCTTAGTACCTAATATCTAGGTACAAAACATCGAACTTTTCTTTAGACCATGATGCTGTCCTAACCACCTGAACTAAACGACGAAAATTATACAGGATTACAAAATGCCAAAATCACCAAAGTTTTTACAAGACATATGGTGGGTTGATTCAAACCTTCCGTTAAAGTTAACGTTAAATATTTAACTATGTGAAAAAATTACGTTTTTATATGGAACTATAGCTTCTGCCCGCGACTTCGCCCGGGTGGTATTCGTTTATCGCGTTCCCGCGAGAACTAGGCGTTTTTCCGGGAAAAAAATCCCATGTCCTTTCCCGGCACTCCAACTATCTCCATGCAAAATTTCATCTCGATCGGTCCAGCGGTTGAAGCGTGAAGAGGTAACAGACAGACAGAGTTACTTTCGCATTTATAATATTAGTATGAATAACAGCTCGCCGGCCATATTTAACGACCAGGAGTCCGTCAACTATGCTTGACACAACCCACCCTTAAAGTTAAGTTCGTTTCGTACATACTTACTATTTAGCATGAATGGATGATCATCCATCTTACACTACCAAAACTTTAACTAGGTACTCTGCATCTTGAAAAAAAAATTCATTGGCGATACCACTTGTTAATGTTACTTTGTTCAAAATTTACTCAAGTTAGGAAGGGTACCGTAGAAAAGTGGAGATAGTCGAGAGACACGGTCCGTGTGGATCTGATAGCCAAATTGGAGCCACGGAGCTCTCGAAAAATGGCCACCTAATAACATGCCAAATAAGTGTGAATACGAACAGATCTCCAGCAAGATAGGGCAACGACCGATCCAGAAGATCACAGCTAGCTCACGACTCATGTTAATGCCGAACCTTGAGGTCGAAGTTCAGCAGTGGCTGTCGTTCGGCTAATACATCTGACGATGACGATGAGGGCTATTTTAATAAATGTAAAACATATAATAATACAATGGTACACAGACAGAGCGTACAAATGGAAGCGTACCTTTTAGGTAACTACTTTAACGCTTAATGTTTCTCCTTAATTAGATTATCCACGCTTACACCCTTTTGTTAAGTTTATACACTTTTGCGACGACGATTATTCATCTATAAACTACAAAGCACCCATGACTAACTCTGATAGCCGTATCCCACGCGATATTGGTCAGAGCCATTACGTATGCACCCTGATCCGGCAAAAATTTGATGGCGAAAAAATGGGAGCAGTAGTTACCTCGGAGCGACGAAAACACAAACTCTCAAAGCGATTTCTGAGTAGGGATAAAAAGGAAAGCGGGGTCACAAAGGGTTCTGCGAGCGAGATATGAACTATGGCACCCTTCGCACACCTCCCCTATCAATTGTTACCAGTTGCGCATATTTTTACCCACAAAAACAACCCTCCGAGAGACATAAGATCGCCGTATTCTGTGATAATATCACGAGAATATATATGAAGGATAAGCAATCAGGAACAGCCCAAAAAGCGATATCTGCAAGATTGACACTTCAAAAAATATTTTCTTTTACTTCTCTTAGTTCCATTCTATTCCAACGAAATGACCTAGATTACGACGGGTGTAACTTTACCCATACATAAGCAGTTGTTCGCTATGTGCAAAGTCAGTGGTGGGGTATACGAAAACGATCGCAGCGTATCACAGGCCTTTGAAATTCTCGACGGACTTAAGTGATGTGAACTGTCACTTTTGCGTATTTATTTGTTTTGCATTAAGTATATCTGGAGCGAGTAGTGTCATCCGAGGCTTCTTTTGTCTTTATCTCTAGTTGTGAGGTTAGATAAAGGGAGATACAAGCCTTTTGCGCCAAACATTTTGGTTACAGTGGTAGTTCCACTTATTAGTACGAGTTCCATGGTCGATCAAAGAGTATAGCTATATATTGCGCCGTCAAACTCGCATCAGCTAGTTGGCGCTGTCGTCGTGCACACTCCCAATCACATAACACTACGGTCAGCCATAATAAGCCACTTATTAAATTAGATATCCTCTACTGGCAGGCAAATTAAAGAAAATCCTAAAGTGACAGGCTCTAATGATACCTACTCACAGATAAAGAACAAAAGCCAAGAGACGAATCCAATGAAAAAACAGTTTTTCCAGACGTTGACGTAATTCGTAGAAAGTATCGCAGGGTCCGATTAACACAGTATCCTTGAAGATGTCGCGCGCAAAAAGGGGCATAAGGGGACAAAGGGCCCTGAAACATTTCTCATTGAGGCGGGGGGGCCACCCGCTACGTGAGCCCGGCCGCGGTGTCCATAATTTATGCCTTCGAGCGGACCACGAAAAATAAGTGAGCGCCAGTAACGGAAAATAACTTATGTCGCTAGAGATCGTACGTCACCGAACGGGCGCTACCGGCTACCGGGCGATTCGCTGACCAACAAGTTCGTGATAACTAAACTAAGTAGGTAATACTATTATTGCGAATTCTAGCTCTCCAATCCCATTGAAAAGCATAGGTTTAGGAGAGCATACCCTGTACAGATATTGTTTTACTCGCTCAAATTGTGCCTATTGTCATCAACACAACAAAAAAGCAATGTTCAATTCGTTCATTCCGGAGTTTTATAACAATGGAACTCTTCGATTGAAAAAGCGAAAATACTCAACAAAAAAAGCAGTACCGGGGACGAGTTCGATACATTCCCTGGATGATAGTCACCCTACAAGAGCTGAATAGACTATCCACGCGGTGCGATACATAATACATCATGATATTGTATTAATTCGAGCGCCGCGTGGCGGACGCATTTTTACCAAGTAATTAATGGGCACGGGCACCTCTCGGGCTTATTTGGTTTCCTTGTTTTCTTTCCCGGCCCGGGAATTGAAAAGCGACGGACGGGCCCGGATAATTTAATCAATCCCGGTAAATTAAGGACACTCAAATATTTTTTCAACCTCCAAAAACAGGGAGCTTTTCCGGCAGCGTCCGCTGAAGGACAAAGGGCGTACTTGTCCGCTCTAAATCAATTACGTCCTTCAGCCGAACTTGGACGTTAAGGGGAATTATAAAAAAAACAGTCACTTGTAACTTCCTTTCATTTGATTTTATAAGGTACATAGACTTTAATCGGCACTTAGGTAAATATAGTTATTAGGTATATCAGTCGTTGCTAAATCAGTAATTGAAGGCTTCGAACAAAATACTGCGTCTAACAACGCGTTTACGTAATTTGTCTCCTTTGTAAATCATTACGTTAAAACAAAGAACGGTATCTTATAAACTACGAGAAGGCTTAACGCATTCACTGCCACCGACGCATATATGCGTTTTGCTGACTTTCCCGCAGTGCCTTGAACGCACGTGTGCGTTGCAATGTTCCCTTAATGACAGATGTGGCACCTGGCGAAAGTTCGTAAAAAGAAGTGGCAGTGAATGCCATATGCGCGTTGCTCACGATAAGTTTATAGTAACCACAGTTTATACTAAAAAAACTTATCTAAATCTATGAGAAAGTACTGACCCGTACAGAGACCAAGGCACGGAATGGTTACGTCACCATTTTCCTGCTGAAGCAAAGTTTGCCCAGTAATTTGGAGAGTTGTGTGAACTCGTTGTTTATGACCGTTTCGAAGAAGAGTTCGTTGTCGGCGGCGGTGGTGGCAGTCTGCAGGACGTAGGTGTGAGGGGCGAGGGCTAGGTGGTTCCTTAGGCTGAACGCGGCGTCCGCGTTTGGAACACACTGGAACAGTTTTTCAGTCAGCTGCGGGTGAATCCGCCGGAACACGTAGCCGTCCTGCCGGCCGGAGAAGGCGCTCTCGTCCGCTAGACAACGCATCAAGTCCGAGGTGTACCCGCGCAACACCTGCTTGTACTCTAGATAGCTGTCGTCCCTCCTGTTCTCCTTTG
Source organism: Aethes cnicana (assembly GCA_963971205.1). Lineage (NCBI taxonomy): Eukaryota > Metazoa > Arthropoda > Insecta > Lepidoptera > Tortricidae > Aethes > Aethes cnicana. Next base: position 38,904 of record CAXARK010000611.1, read on the forward strand.
ACGCTTGCGATGAGAACATTATCTTCTTGTACCTGAAATAAATGTGATCTTTAACGTTTAGTTCCAGTTAATTATATTAACTAGACAAACGCTAGCCATGAATTAACAGACCTGTTTTCCATTAGGTAGGTACCTATACTATTCTATCTTTAATGCCGTGCAGTTAGAATATACGGATCTTTATCTCAAAATTAAATTAAAGCTTTGATTAAAATGACAAAATTTATCTTTTCTCTGTTAAATAAAAAACTTGTGTACGTCGATTGGACGTGCTTCGTTTTTTCCTTTTCGACATGTCCAGGTTCTGACAAGCCTCTCTGCAGCGCCACCACTAGCTGGCAGTACTCACAGCAGCACGAGGCCGGCGGCCTGCTCCAGCAGGGCCGCGGACGGCGCCAGCAGCGGCAGCGCCAGCGTCGCCGGCGCCGGGAGGCCCCCGAGGCCGCAGCTCGGCCTCCACCACTAGCTGGCAGTACTCACAGCAGCACGAGGCCGGCGGCCTGCTCCAGCAGGGCCGCGGACGGCGCCAGCAGCGGC
>CAXARK010000612.1:0-17318 GCA_963971205.1 Aethes cnicana
GGATTCCCAAAAAGTTCATTGAAACAAGGTTTAAATTATTTTCACTGGGTAAGTAGGTACAAACGTGTAGAAAGCAGAATGAAGTGGCTTGCGACATGGCCAGGCGCGGCGCACTCTTTGATTTCTTCGTGCTCGATACAAGTACCCGCCGGCTTCGCACCGTGGCGTGATGATTAGTGGTTGCCGCGCACTGCTAGCGAATGCACGCGCGCGCGTAAACTCTTAATGTACGTCGCGACGCAAGAGTGAAATGTGCTATGAAATATTGTATTGCAGAGGGTTGTATTAACAACAACAGTAAAATGATTTGGTAAAAAGTAATTATTTGGTAAAGAGTAAAAAGATGAAATTTGGTATGGAGGTAGTTCAAGACAATCCATTTTTTTAATAAGAATAATAACAATAACTATGCATGTACAGGTACTTATAGTATCATTAGGTCTATGTACTCGGGACGAAGTCGCGGACAACGGCTAGTATATTATGATAATGCAGTTGTGTGACTGTGTGTCTTAATTTTGAATTTAGCAGATTCATAAATTCACAGATAAAGTATGTGATAACTTAAAAGTAAATTACGTTGTAGCATCTGTGTACAAGAGTGTTTTTAATAATAAAAAATAACTAACTTAACTTAAATATATATTTTGTTAATGACACTATTCTACCTAACCTATGTACTAATACTAAGACACATCATTTAATATGTTCTCGAGTGCGCCAGCCCTAGCGCTAGGGCGTGGCCTCCGAAAGAGCGCGCTGCGTGTGATAAAATGAGATGGTCAATTTGGAAGCGTACGGTGCAACAAAACCGGTTTTTTGTTAGCAGTCGGCCTTCTGTACGTTAGTACTATTACTTATTCTGTGACATGGCAGCGGGTCGCGGCCGCCACAAATCAAAGCGAGTGAGGCAAACAAAGCTTTGACGGCGCGCGATCATTTGTAGAATGTTAAAAGCCGGGCAACAGCTGTTTATAAGTATTCCCGAATTAGAAACTAATTTACCGCGTTGCGTGAACGGACGGCGCCAGCGCTCGTCAGTCGTCACTGAGGGCCTCTGTGACACCTGACGTGGATCCCCTAAAAATCTTAATTCCGAGCAGTTAGATCGTTGACGCGGGATTAACCGTCTCCGTCATCGCCATTAGAAAAAACTCACCCCGCTCCGGCACGGTCTCGACTAAGCCCTAACGTGCTCCCGGCGATAACAATAGAATTAACTTCCTAATTTATGTAAATGCAACCGTTTGTCGAGCGGCCACGGGCGGGCCGCGCTCCGCGCTCCGCACTCCGGGGCGCGCGCATTGTACCTACCTGCAGCCACCTGCGTAACATGACTAATTAAAAAGACTGTGCATAGATCGCAGCACAATTCTACTTCCAGTGGAAAAATACATGGCGTCAGTTTGGTGGAGTTTATCACGAATGAGGGCAGCTGGCAGGCGATCGGAGTTTGTCACAGATCGATGGGAGTTCGTCGACCTGCGCGCGGGCACGCGGCCGGACACGTGGCCAGGGCGGGCTGGGCATGAGCAAGAACAGAACACATGGATGTTAGAGGAAACTGCCACCGTTATTGGTTTCGAATAGGTATTGCCGTTTTCAGAGCCGGGCCGGCCCGCCGCATGCTGAGGCTAACGTGGCAACGCGACACGGCCTTTGAAATGGCACGATATGTATGTACTACCGAGATTCCGAGTAGGTGTGTCGCTACTACAGCCTAATTGTGTCCCACTGCTATGCACAGGCCTGCTCTCATCACGAGATACGTTTGGGCTATAGTCCCCACGCGGGCCCAGTGATGATTGGGGACTTCACACACATCTTTGAATTACTTCGCAGATGCGTGCAGATTTCCTCACGATGTTTTCCTTCACCAAAAAGCTCAGCTCAATTTGTCTTTTTACATTGATACCTAATTGCGAAATTTCCTCATCTTTCGAACACCTTCAAATTTATTCAATTCAATTCAATTCAATCATTTGTTCAGCAAATTGGCCACATAGCGGCACTTTTACACGTCAGAAAAATAATTTACCAGCGCTTCCTAGACCCATTGCTTGAGAAGAAGCGCCGAAACAAACTCAAGCAGAAGGCCTTTTTTCAAAATTTTCAAAACTTACATTACATCTATAAAATATACATATAGGTACGTACTAAAATTACATTGAAGGGATGTATAGTCCCTAACTTAAACTTAAATCTAAGATCTTAGAGATGTATAGTCTCCAAGGGTCCAGAAAAAAATATATATATGGAGATGGCCTCCATTGTCAAATAAATATAATTTTAGGAACGCGCGCACTTTGCTGTGTCTGTGTCGCATTAGATTCTGTCATTCGTACAAGAAACATCTATTAACTATTTAATTTTATACCTTTCCTTGCGAACGAACTTTACGAAATTATAGCACATTCGTGACTTTCTGTGAAGATATCATGAATATGATTGGACTTCTGTTGTTGCTGCCTTTCCCTTTCTACCCTGTAAGCAGGCTCACGAACTCGACTGTACCACTCCAGGATACAAGTACTATACGCAGTGATCTATTATAAGTAAGGATTCACAATCAGCCGGGGGAAAATGGCCCCGTCAAAACGGGTGGCCGAACAACTCGCGGGTGCCCGAGTTGTTCGGCCCTTCGTTATATGGAGGCGTTATTAGCATATTGGAAAGTCAGTTTGCTCCGTAAGTATATTTTGACATATTCTGTTAGGCACTGTTCGTCCATATGTTATTACTTATTATAGGTCAATGACTATGTACGGCTTGAACAGTTTGCCAAATCTGTCAGTGCATATTTTTTTAATGGTACTTATGTCACTTGGGCGCACCGCGTCGCCAAGACCGGCGCGGGCGCACATCTGGCGCAACTCTTTGTCTCGACTCTACAACACGCCCTGATTTCATGCACTCTCTTTTTACGATCAGAATGCCTTGCATGTTTCATGGAATTTACTGTAACCATACTGTAGGTACGAGTATTCCATGAATGAATTCTTTACTTAATTTTTTTTTATAGAAGCAATATAATATTTACAGGTATCATTTACAAATACAGGAGCACGGACCGGTCTGAGTGGCGAGCCTTGGGGGAGGCCTATGTCCAGCAGCGGACGTCTTTCGGCTGAAATGGTGAGGTATCATTTAAATAATTCCATACGTTTTTGACAAAGAAAATGAGGCCTTTTATTGATAGACAAGTGTCCGGATCCGGATGGTACCAAACACAAACCAGGCAGTAGCCCTATGAATATTACTAGTGTTGAGTTACAAGATTAATATAAGTTATTACTCAATATTACAGTTTTTTTTTTTATAGAAATCGATTTCAAACTCCGATAGCCTACAAAGTCGATGTCATTAAGTTGTCATCAGCTTTGGGTTGGTTTACTTGGTTCACTTTTTTTGGGCTACAGTTTCCAAACATGGCTACAATAGGTCGTAAGTCTCACTGTAGTCTTTGAAATTGATGCCAAAATTATACACGTGCTAACAAATTTTGAGGAGTTCTCTCAATTTCTACGGATGTCATCATCAGAACTGAACCAAATTAAAATGGGACCAATCCGGAGGTAACAATAACAACACCTTTCGATTAAAAAAATAATCATCGGAATCGGTTCACACGTAACAATGGACGGAGTTATCGTGGAACAAACATACAAAAAAAACATACAAACGAATTGAGAACCTCCTCCTTTTCACGAAGTCAGTTAAAAATGTTTAATCCCTTTAAATTGTGTATACGTATTATAGGGAGAGCTCAGGGTGCCCGCGGCGCCACCCCCTCCCCCCCCCCCCCCACGTCTCCTGCGCCGAGACACTACTGTCCGAGCATGAGATCCTCCTCGCGGAGCCACCGTCTCCTGCGCCGAGACACTACTGTCCGAGCATGAGCCGGCACTCACCGACCAGCGCCGGCAGCAGCAGCAGCAGCAGCCTCCACATGGCGGCGCGAGCTCAGCGCGCCCGCGGCGCCACCATCCTCCTCGCGGAGCCACCGTCTCCTGCGCCGAGACACTACTGTCCGAGCATGAGCCGGCACTCACCGACCAGCGCCGGCAGCAGCAGCAGCAGCAGCCTCCACATGGCGGCGCGAGCTCAGCGCGCCCGCGGCGCCACCATCCTCCTCGTTGAGCCACCGTCTCCTACGGGAACGGGAAAAAATGGGTTTATTACATTTTAAGGCGCGTACGTAGTCGCGGGGATCATCGTAGAGAGATGAAATTTGGCATGCAGGTTCCTTGGGGAGCGTAGGGGAGCACTATGAAAGGATTTTCCGATATTCCCACGGGAACGGGAAAAATGGGATTTTTACATTTTAATGTTTAGGCGCGTACGAAGTCGCGGGAAACAGCTATCTCTATCTATCTAAATATATAAAAGAAGAAACTGACGGACTGACTGACTGACATATCAACGCAGAGCCGAAAATACTAGTCGTAAAGAGCTGAAATTTGGCATACAGGTTCCTTGGGGAGCGTAGGGGAGCACTAAGAAAGGATTTCCCGAAATTCTCACGGGAACGGGGAAAAATGGGATTTTTACAATGTTTAGGTCGCGGGGATCATCGTAGAGAGCTGAAGTTTGGCATGCAGGTTCCTTGGGGAGCGTAGGGGAGCACTAAGAAAGGATTTCCCGATATTCCCACGGGAACGGGAAAAATGTGATTATGACGTAATCTAAACATATAATACAAGAAACTGACTGGCTGACTAAATGACTGACTGACTGACTGATCGATCAACGCACAGCCGAAACTACCCAAGTAACATTTTGGCCCTATAACTTGAATTATCATCACTAAAAGGTCGAGTAAACGTCGTATAAAGGTCTTAGCGGTGACTACCAGTTGTATAAAGGCGTTTGGGAACACATTCTTGCTCTATAAGCTAAAGAGCCAAATTATCCTATAAGTTGTTGATGTAAAGGTTTATAGAACCATTTTATAGGGCTATTATAGTCAAGTGCTATAAAAACTTCAAATATAGTCACTAAAGAGCTATGTTACTGTATAAAAGTGATTGAAATCACCATTATGTATCTAATTTGCGCTATAAGGTTTCCGGGACAACCGTTATAAATCTTGCGTTTTAGCAGTGATGAACGTTCTACTATACAAGGATTTTACGATATTGTGGTTCCACAAATCACTCCTATAGTACATGGTCTTTAGTAGCCATAATGACGCCGTAATAGAGCGGTTTTGTTTTATAATCGATTTTTAGGACATTTTTATAGTACTTAAAAGTGTTCTAATTATTTTTGAATCCCTATTATAGGCTCGTACGATAGTTGTGACTATGACTCTTTTATATGGCCGAAACTTTCTATAATGGAGTTTATAGATCCGTCATAGGATAAAGAACTCTAATTTTACTCAAACTTTGACATGACAGGAGTCGGTGGTACTATAGTGAGCCGATAAGACCCACGGATGTACTTAATGGCTCTAAAGTAGAAATGACTGTGAATTTAATTTTATAATATCAATATATTTTATTCAAAACTCAATTAATCGAGGGCGCATTGAAAATACTAAGCAAATCATATACTATTCTATCAGTAAAACTTTAGTCGCACGTGCTTTTTGCAGCATTGATCGAAATATTATATGTCTAAATAAGATAACATAAACTTACCACGATAGAATAGAACTCCTTTATATATTTGAATTATTATTGTTGTCCATCAGTAAATTTCACAGCAAAAACACACAATACCAAACTTTGCCGAGAAAGCGCCTCAATAGGAATCACGGATTCTACTATAGACTAAAATAGGACTATAAGGGAATCAACGAACGCTACTACAGTATAAAAAAGCACTATATTAGCGTTACTGTGGCCCGTATGTCACTAAATTGTAATACGAGTCCTCATTACATCACCTTTACAGACCTAAAACGTCACAACTAAAGCTGCTACGGTTCCACTATATCACTAAATGGAGATATAACTGCGCCAGATCGGCGTTACTCAACCTTCTATGGCCTTTTATAGGGCTAAGGTGGTGTTTTGAGAAATGTTCTATGGGCTACTATAGAACCAGAAATTGTTACTTGGGTAATTGGCCTAGAAACATGAAACTTGACAGGAAGGTTCCTTTTATGACGTAAAGTGCAGAGCACTAAGATCGTAGAGAGCTGAAATTTGGCATGCAGGTTCCTTAGGAAACGTAGGGTAGCACTAAGAGGATTTCCCGAAAGTCCCACGAGAACGGAAAAATACGGGATTTTTCATTTTAATATTTCTGCGCATACTGCGGGTTAAAGCTAGTTATTAAATAAAGCGTAATATTTTAACTGTCGATTTACTCTCTGCAGTTATAAACAACGAAATTAAATTCGGCATTTAATTTCAGAACGGAAAAACTCAAATCCATCCTTGTTCATTTGTTTTTAGCTTCTTGTATTATTACAAGCTTTTTGACAAGTTTTTATTTACATTCACTTGTCCCGTTGTCTGTAATGGAATCTTGCAAGTTATATTTGACCCACTTTCCGGTTTCCGATTGAGCTGAAATTTGGCACGAATATGCAAATTGCGTGACAATGCAATATTATGATAACATACAGCTGATCTGATGATAGAGCTGGAAGGTAGCCATAGGAACTCCTTAATAAAACCACATAACCCCATTTGATTTGATTTGTCTTGGAGGGTAGAAGGATTTACAAAGAAAAGTACAGTCAGGAATAAAAACTTGTCCCAAAAAATATTTTTTTGAAAAAACTCATTATACTGCTGACAGCATAAAATACTATCACAACAGGACGCCAATCTAACGCCCTATCGTACCTATTCAATGATTTATTTTCGGCCGTTCCCAAAATTAACATTATAATAGGGCGTGAACGCCACATCATAAATAACATGGTTTAGCCTATTTTCATTTCAATAAATTAATTTAAAGTTAACAAACACAAATTAGGATGGTGGTCAGAGAGATAATAAATAGAGACGAATGACAGGCGCGATCGAGACGAGCGCCCCGCGGCGCCCGGCGCGGCCGTCGATGCACGACATTCGATACTAGGCAAGGCACCGCACCGAGGAACGATTCAAATAAACATAGGTAGCAAATGGGGTTTTATTAGTTTAGTTTTTCGGTATCTATAGTGACGAAAAGAAGACACGAGTAGGAACATGGGCGTACCCAGCTTCTCACCCAGGGGCGGGCCGGGCCGGCGCGTGTTCAGCTTCAGATCCAGGGGGCAGATCAATTTTATCGGGGCATTTTGTATGGGAAGACCAACCAGTCCAGCCCACGAATAGAATAGAAATTTATGACGTAAATGACTATCGAACTTTTGATTCTCTGACCTTTTTCGACAAACAGAAACCTAGGTATAAATGACGAAGAATTTGCATCATTACAATGAGAGCATGCATATTAATCCAGTATTTTTTGGGCTTCCGTAGAGGTATACGACTACCAGAAGGTCAAACTTAATTTATACTACATTTATTATGAGATCCTGGTACGACGTGTGAGAACGCGCGGGGCCGGGCCCTTATCGCCATGTGTGCTGACTGCGCCGCCCCTCCCTCCACTCAACAACATCACAAGTATTTGTTCAGGGGAGAATAAATGAAGAGATTTACTTCGACAAATTATAAAAAAATAGCTCAGCGAACAAGCTTTGCTCGTGAGGAAATTGCTAGAACAGAGTATTCTCACATTTTATGAGACCTTACCAAGATCGATTTTTTCACCACCGTAAAACCATATTGTAGCAGATATACAAGATTCAGTGTACGTTTAAAGTATAACATACGTCATTTCCGACTGTTGTGACCTATAAACGTTTTGTTAAATCAGATATAAGTAGGTACATATTCTTCCGTGGGTTTTACGGCGTTCCATCTCCGGGCAGCGCGCGCGCGGAAGTGCCACCGTGGGCCGTGGGCCGTGGGCCGCGGCGGCTAAAAGCGGCGCAGGATTCCCCGCGACAGGCCAGCACTATCATTAGCATTAGTTTAGATCCAATAAAACAAACGGTGGCCCGGAATAGCCGGCGTACACGCGCCGATCGCAGTGCGGGGAAGCCGCGGGCAATACCTACCTACCTACGATCACGACGAAGCGATAGCGCTCGAGCGGCGGACTCAAGGATGCCATTCCAGCTTTCGGAGTTTTAAGGAAGAGCAATAAAAGCAACATAACCATGACCATTACATAGGATCCCAGTGCAATATATATGACTAGCCAAATCCAAATATTTTGAGTACTTAGACCACCTCCTGCTCTAAGTACGTACCTACGTGTCTACTGTTGTTAGTGTAGAGTACAGGTATGTACCTTACCTAGTTGGTGTACAACTGCCTAAGGATCAAATCAGTAAATTAAGTAATTTAACTAATTTAACACACCTAGTTTGGTTTTACAATACAATACAATACAATATACTTTTCTCAAACATGCTCGGAAATGTTCGTGTTACTTTCAAAAAAAGAAGACGCGAGGCTGTCCATTGCCGGCCTTGGCCAGCAAAAACATTATTGTCGTGTGTGTTTTTTTTAATTCGCTTGCTATTTGAGACACCTCTGTAGAGAAACTGACAAATCCATGGAGGTAATAAGTACAACTTCCATGGCCAAATCATCCACGATCATGGAAGTAGTAAATACTGATGTGGGGTAAGTGCGCCTAAATTTATTTCGCACCTATGCCTTGTAAACAGCCAACTACTAGTTGAGTAATATTTATAGGTTTCGATATATTTATGTTAGGCGCACTTACCCCATCCTGGCGCACTTGCCCCGAAACTGACAAATTCATGGAGGTAATAAGTACAACTTTCATGGCCAAATCATCCACGATCATGGAAGTAGTAAACACTGATGTGGGGTAAGTGCGCCTAAATTTATTTCGCCCCTATGCCTTGTAAACAGCCAACTACTAGTTGAGTAATATTTATAGGTTTCGATATATTTATGTTAGGCGCACTTACCCCATCCTGGCGCACTTGCCCCGACTGACCTTACGTATTTCCTCGCTGTTTGAGAAAAGCATTATATATACCTCAGCCGCAATTGCGATTGCCGGACTCGTAATAATAGAAGGCTTCGCTTCGCTCAGCCTTCTAACTGACTCGTCCGGCAATGCGCTACTTGGCGGCCTCTGCAATAATGTACTATTATTGAACGCCACACAATCAAGGAACAGTAGACATAATGTAATTACACAAAAAGGTATGGCATATAGCAGGCGGTTTTAGTAGTAAATCTTTCCGAATCTTTATCTTCGCTCATTTTTGGGGGCATTTGTTCAGTCAGGCACACCACAGTCAATGTACATTTGAAATGGGAAAAAAAACGTTTCTCTGCACTGAGCTAAAGATAATCCGCAGCAGCTGGGTTATTCCACTTATGCGATAGAAGCAAATCGATCCTGAGTCAGTGAAGGTAAATCAAGACGGGCCGCGAGGACGCGCGGAATGCAGCTCCCGGCGAGCGCGGGCGCAGCGCACCTGCGCCGGCGCAGGACGGCCGGCCTGAGAGGGGCCGTCGGGAACGCCCGAATGCCAATAGCCAAAAGGGCAAAATTTTGTAAACATGCAGGAGTTCTTTTGGTAGATGGGAATTTCCCAATAAGTGTGTGAACGTATCATTCTGTACAGAAACGTACTAAAGCCAAAAAACATTATCCAGCAGGAGTAACAATTAAGAGGGAAGATAACTACCACGCGTCCATACAAAAAGAGAAAACGTTTTTCCACTTCTAAATATTTAGTACTTTTTTAGTAAATATTTTAGTAGGTACTTATGTTATTGACTCAACGAAATACTCGTACTAGGTTTATAGGTTTTCTTTTTTTTTATTTGCAATGGATTCAAAGTTCTTACAAATTAAAAAAAAAGGAAAACCTATAAACCTAGTATTTCATTATGATTTCATTGTGTGAAAAATCATGGAGATTGGACAATATGTTTTCTTTTTTTGTAACTTTTGTATGGACGAGTACCGTACCGGCCGAGTACTATTCTTCCCTCAGAAAATCAAACAGATTTATCCACGAAGAATTATTGTGGCCAGTCCCAAGTTGACTTGAAAAGTCTGAAAAAGCTTAGAGGTTCCATCATTCGGTTCGTTAGAAAACGGATGTGCTTTAGCCTTTTAGGCCAGATGTGTTTTAGGTGCATGTTGATAATCGATGTGTGGAAAGTGGAAAGAATGAGTACAAGAATATAAGATGAAGTTTGAAAGTAGCACCAGTCAGTAGCAGAAAAATCGAGGAGTAATAAACGGTAACCCGTTACTATAGACCGTTACTAACGCGTGGTATGGTCATGCTATGAGGAGTAACGGGTTAGCGTGGTGTGGCCATGTCATGAGGAGTAACGGGTTAGCGTGGTATGGTCATGCTATGAGGAGTAACGGGTTAGCGTGGTGTGGCCATGTCATGAGGAGTAACGGGTTAGAGTGGTATGGTTACGTTATGAGGAGTACCGGGTTAGCGTGGTGTGGTCATGTTATGAGGAGTAACGGGTTAGCGTGGTGTGGTCATGTTATGAGGAGTAACGGGTTAGAGTGGTATGGTCATGTTATGAGGAGTAACGGATTAGCGTGGTGTGGTAATGTTATGAGGAGTAACGGGTTAGCGTGGTGTGGTCATGTTATGAGATGAGGAGGGATGAAAGCCAATTACGAAAAGACTTATAAATATGAATGTGGATGGATATAAAGGTAATGATAGACCACGTGAGGTATAGATAGACGGATTGTGTGAAAGGGTGTGAACTCTGAGATGACGGCTGGCAGAGAGAATTGGAAGAAAGAAACAATTATGCCGAGTGCCCACCCCACGTAATGTGGGGTAAGTAAAGTTAAGAAGATAGGTAATTATAATGATGTATTTTTAGGTGGACAAAATATGCATGTACTTACCTACCGACAAAGAGTGCTCAATGTGCATTTTTACCCGACTGCGCTAGAAGGAGGGTTATGTTTTTCGAGTGTATGTTTGTATGTAAATTTCTTTGGCACGCTCTGTAGCCTAAATGGCTTGATGGATTTTTTCGAAGTGTTGTTAGATTCGTCTTAAAATCTCAAAAAACAAAATGACTGACTTTTGCAGGAATTTTAAACGTTTCCAAATTTTTTTTTGTCAAAGCCTATCTATTGACGTAGTGAGGTATGAAAATAAAGGGTTTAATGAACGGATTACAAAAATATATAAGGTGTTATCAAAAGTTTGTTTGCAGTTGGGTACATCGAGCAATAAATATATGATTGATTGATTGATTGATTGATTGGTATTTTTTTTTTCAAAAATCGAGTTAAGAATTATTTGAACGTTAGGTACGTTCTATCTATCTTGATCATACCTATGATTTTTATTTAGTTTATTTATCGAAACTAAATCGCATCGCCAAGTTGGCGCCAGCCAACACAACGTGAGACTTCATCGGGGAAAAAACAAAACAGGCCTACGAATTTCATAATCATCGAAATCGATGTCGGTGCCAAATCGCGGCCCATTACCGAAAACTAATGGAGTCAATGTGTTGAACTGGTGTACCTGAGAGGAAGCAAACTGATTGTCCTTTTTCTAAAGAGGCACTTGAAACACTTTTTGCACGGTAGTAGTCCGTTAAGTAGGTATCGCGCCGTTAGCGACGTAGCGGCGCCGGCGGTGAAGAAGCGGGCTCTCTGCGCATGCACTCGGCTCGGGCTCGCGCTCGCTACTGCTGCGTGCGTGCGCGTGCGGCCCCGGCCCCGGCCGCGCACGGCACGGCACGGCACGGGGCGGGACGAACGCCTACGATACCACTCCGTAAGCGAACGTTTCAGGCTCTACGTCGTCGTGCTACGCTACGACGCTACGGCAAAGGAAAGCCTGAATTTACAATGCGGCATATCGTCTGAAAAGCGCTGTCCTCGAAAATATTCTAGGTTTATTTGATTAACACTCCCGCTCTGTGAATTAATGAAAACTATTCAGCAATTTATAGTACCTAATTAAATTCTTAATTTTTCTATTTTTGAAGAGCATTTGGAATAATCCAATTATCGCAAGCAGAAGTATTTAGTTCAAACTTTTAGTAAGTACAAATTCGTTTTCAACTTAATTAATCTCGGTAAGTACTTTTTCATGTCATCGGTATAAGCAAACGAGCGCACAGCTCACCTGATGGTACGTGGTCACTGCGGCCCATGGACACCGAAATCCTATGATCCCCCATTAAGAAACCATAAGATCTCGAATGTGTTGAGACCCTGAGGCCTAAGACGGAATGCCTCTGTGCCAGAAATTTCACCGGCTGCCTTAACCCCATACCGGAACACAACAGTGCCAGCACTGCTATTTGGTAGCAGGTTAGCGGGGAAAGGGGAAAGACGGCCTGGTACCACCCCGGACGGACCTAGCACCAGGCCCTACCACTATTATTACTACTTTTAATAACACTTAAAACCTACAGTACTTATCTAACTTTTCCTTCATGAATCCTGATCATATAACTGACCCAGCAAATGGCACCCGTTAAACAAATAAGATCGCGTCTGTCTGGTAGCTACGAGTATGTAAAAATCTGTTTGTTTAAGTTTATCTCTTTAAACCATAAAATGGGGCCACTTTTTACCATGATTAAGCACATCACCCCGTCTCGCCCCGGAGGTGACGCATGCGCATTGTATTGTATTGTATCACCCTGCCCTGCCGTACATTTATTTGCGCATATTGTAATAAATTATCTGCTTCTTCCCCCATTAGGATTAAATATTGAAAGTCTTTCCAACTGTTTATTTTTTAGCGATTCTACGAGATACATTTTTGATCAGGCAATATTATAGGTTCAAGCAAAACTTTGTGAGTTGTGACTTTGTGACGATACTCTGTAGGTAGTAAGTAGGTACTATTAAATATTCTGTGGTATGGGATTGATGGTGTGAAGTGTGAACGATACCTGAATTCCATAGGTAGGTACTATTTTTTTTTGTAGGTAGTAAATCAAAGGACGTGTTTGAATTCCCCAATCCGCACTGGGCTAGCGTGCGTGGGGACTATAAACTATAAGCCCAAACCTATCTCGTGATGAAAGAAGGCCTGTGCCCAGCGTGGGACTTAAGAGTCCCCAGTAGGGTACGCTCCTTTCTCCATATGCTTGGCAATACACATCATCTAATAACTTTTTTACATTGCAGGCCATATTCTGGTCTCTCGTTCTCGTCTTGGCATCATTTTACATGAAAATATATTGGTGGGATTCTATATTTACTAAAAAGTCGTGGTCGCCTAGTGGTTCGACCTACCGCTTCTCATGCGGGTCGTCCCGCTCGCTCTCATTTAAAGGGTCGGGGGTTCGATTCCGGCTCGCACCTCTAAGTTTACTTACTTATGTGCGAAATTCAATTTAAATTAACCACTGAGCTTTCGGTGAAGGAAAACATCTGCGAAGTAATTCAAAGATGTGTGTGAAGTCCCCAATTCGCATTGGGCCCGCGTGGGGACTATAGCCCAAACCCCTCGTGATGAGAGGAGGCCTGTGCCCAGCAGTGGGACGCAAATAGGCTGTAGTAGCTATATTTACTGATAATAATACTAGATTTCGAGTAGTTAACAAAACGTCAGCTATTTCATATTCTTATGACAAATTAAATGTTTTAAACCATAAAAAACAATTAAATGTGTAAGAGATACTTTGTAATTTCATTTTTAAACTGATTTCCATGAAGCGTTATCGTTTGATAACAAAAACTTTCACTTACTGAAAGTCTGAATTCTACGAAGTAATTTTTTTATTTCATTTTGTACCTACTTAAGCAGGTACGTATTCTAAAATGCCCTCTTTTTAAAATGTGTCTAATTAACTTAGTTTCTGGCAACAAAACACGATTCGTAATTATAATTAGATCGCTCCAGTTCGTAAGTAATTATTTTAATCTACCTATCGTGAGTCAGCGTTGCGGTAGGGTAGGGTAGATCCATTGGGCTCACCTCGATAGATAGCGGCGTCAGCTGCCCGCGGAGCGCCCGCGCCGGCGCCGGCCGCCGCTACCCTCGGCGACATTACGCTCTGATGCAAACCGAGTTGTAGACGCTTCTATGACTGGAATTGCTTTTTTATCGTCATGAGGAAAAGATGTGCGTCTCTCCTCGATCGCAGTCGTGGCAGCTCAAATAGCATCCTGAGCATGCTAGCCCACCGCAGGGACTCCCCGCTGCTGCAGCGTTATGCCGCAAACACACCGGGCCAACGAAGGCTATCGTTGGTACCCAATTCCTGCTTTCATCCCCAATGTCCAAATAAATGTGATCATGGCCCACGACGAAATAAATTATACTTGAGTAATTCCTAGTTTTATATATCTAACGAGTTCGCCAGTACAAGAAAAATTGAACAAAAGTGGAGATGGTGTGAACAACCACATATTTCAAAAATTGAAATATGTATACGTAGTAGAAGTTTAATGATTGCAGACTTACACGTAGAAAAGAATATGGTTTATTTGTTTATGGTAATTTTAGATGAATGTCTTCTCTATATTCTGAATGGTTGTTTAATAATATTGAATCGAAAATATCAAAGAAACATACAAATTGTACCTACATAATACATGACCGGAATGGCAATAATGATTGACGAATGCAAGAGAATGTTAGAGATGAATGGATTTTATTAATAATTCAATTAATTTATAACGCTTTGGCCACTTGTAGCTGTAAATTATAAATGTAATGGATAAATAAATAATTATCCGCAATAAATGATTTTTTGTATTTTATTATTTTTACTGTGCCATGGAGGTAATAAATAGGTAAGTACTTACATAAGTACATTCGGAGCATCACGACTAGCACGAGCAGAGCATGTGATTAAGCTGTGTTTGAATGCGCTCGTGGATGTGCTCGTACTCGGCGCCGATCTAATCGGACGGTCGACGGGGGGTCGGCAGCGAGTACGAGCACATTCACGGCCCGCTGTTCATACACTCGTGCTCGTGCTCGTTAACTTTCTTGTCTTTATCTTTCAAAGATTGGGGGGGGGGGGGGGGGGTCCACAGCTATTATTAGTAATATTACCATGGCTAGATGGCGACTTTCAAGATGAAAAAGGATGCAAGATGATGTGAGCGCACTGAGCACGATTCGGAACGCAGCCCATGGTAGCTTGCCACTAATGACAGGTGACAATGGTGACAGTGACAGTGACAGCTTGTTCCGTAAAGAGCACGCAGGCAGGACGCACAGCCATTTTAAATCTCGTCTTTTTACGTTTCCTAAATATTTCCGAATAAAAAATCTTGTTATTTGTATTTGGACATCGTATCTCTCGTCTAGCCGTACTGCCTTGGACAAAGCTGTAAACATGGAGCTGGTGAGTTGCACAACATTCGTCGACTCTCGCAAGACTCACTGTTAGAAACTAACCTATATTTAATTCAAGACTATTTTGTTATGCTTTATTTAATATAGGTTATTGGTTAGTATTATTAGTACATCAAAATGTATATTTTTTGAATGATGTTTTAAATCATTACACGTAACTTGCTAAAAGCCTTCCTTCCATCCGTGGCTTATCTCCTAAACAATACCAAAGTTATGTTTCGTGGTGTTTAGTGGTGTTTCGTGTTGTTGTAGTAATAAAATAACACGAGACGATCTTATAGGTATAGGTATAGGTTCGCGCGGGCCGGTTTTCCGCAACTCGACGTCATGATTGCGCCTATTTTGCGTGAATTTATTTGGCTGGCGGGGCTACTCCTGCCAGCCCAGCTCCTGAAGAAAGCCTAGCAGACCCTTAATGTTGCCGACGACTTCCTGGAGCGACCTCGGATTTCCGAGGTGTGTTGCCCGGTACGCTGCCACTCCGGAACATTCCAAGAGGACGTGAGTGGCTGATTCCTCTGCCTCCATGCAGGCTCTGCACAGGGGGCTGTCTGTAATATCCAAATTGTATAGATGACGATCTTACTCTAAAGGGATACAACTAGTCTAGTTCTCAACTAGTAAATGTGATCACAGTATGAACCTTTTTAATAAATTAAGATCCGGGAAATGTTGCATCTCTTTGCACACAATTAACTGTGTGATTCTTCCTGGCACGGCCACCACTCCGGATGAGGGTGTGGCTGCGGTAGTAATATGTACCCAAAATGTACAATTTCGTACCAGGTGCAAAATTACTTGTACCTTCTTAATAAGCCCATTTTAGGTAAGGCTGTGAAGTATACATCTAGGCACAGCCACAGTTTAATCCATTAATACACATTCTTTTAAGATATGATTTATAAATATGTAATACTAGCTTCTGCCCGAGATTTCGCCTGCGTGGAATTGGGTTATCGCGCTCCCGCGGGAACTACGCGTTTTTCCGGGATAAATTCAATTCAATTCAATCATTTATTCAGCAAATTGGCCACATAGCAGCACTTTTACACGTCAGAAAAAGAATTTACCAGCGCTTCCTAGACCCATTGCTTGAGAAGAAGCGCCACAACAAACTCAAGCAGAAGGCCTTTTTTCAAAATTTACATTACATGTATAAATATACATATAGGTACTAAAATTACATTGAAGGGATGTAAAGTCCCTAACTTAAACTTAAATCTAAGATCTTAGAGATGTATAGTCTCCAAGGGTCCAGAAAAAATATATATATAAAAAATTATGGAGATGGCCTCCATTGTCAAATAAATATAAATTCCATAGATGTAGACAGTCTCAAAATGTCAATAAATAATGAAATACATCATGTATAAAAGAGTTCATTAATACATGTCAATAAGAACATGATGAGGTCTCTCGCTTAAAATGTAAAAGTAGCCTATGTCTTTTTCCCGGGACCCCAGCTATCTCCATGCCAAATTCCATCTCAATCGGTCCAGCGGTTGAAGTGTAAAGAGGTAACAGACAGACAGAGTTACTTTCGCATTTATAATATTAATATGGATATACAAGCCCTATTATAATAATCTTTTTTTTTGTATACTGGATGCGTTAAAACCATTTGACGACATTTGAGGTAAATATGCTCGCACTTTTCCTGCATCCGATGGTGTAATTTCTTTTTTCTTACTGCTCAGTATTAACCAAGTTATGAGCTGTTAAAGTTAAAAATACTATGACGGTGTATTGACTACAAAATATCAATTCAATATTTTATTGTTTTTCTTTTACCATGAAAGAAAACATAAAAACAAACGTAAAAACATGCTTAGAATGGATAGCCGATAGTGTTGCTTAATTATCAATCATCAAATGATCCACCTAGTATATCTCATACATATAATTTATTTATAAATACATCAAACATTTGGTGCTGTTATGCCACCTATCAGTACCAAAAACAAGTGCGAGTCCGACT
>CAXARK010000613.1:0-15936 GCA_963971205.1 Aethes cnicana
AGCATATTGTTTTTGAAGTCGAATAATTTGGATTTTAACCATCTTACATTCTGATAATATGTATTAATTATAATCTTCTTTTTCTTCAAATTAGTTTTATGAGATTGATAATTGAGCGGATGCGATGTTTTTTTCCAACCGAAAAAACCATTTCTGAACAGAAAATCCTTTAGGCCAGAACTGAGGCTTTTCGAATTCCGCAATCGAATCTGAAGGTACTCCAATTTTAAACGACGCATATTCGTGAGGCCTTTTGGAAGTAATTTTAGTTACTTGATAGAAGTCGAACTGCGATTTCTGGTTCATATAGTCTATGACATTCTTTTCGGTAGTAGTAGGCCTCGCACCGCGAACATGTAAATAGCTCAGCTTAACCGCGGCTCCTAGTAGCGCATGGTTCTCGCCAATACCCCGGATAATTGTTTTATTTCGCTTGTTCTTATTACTTTTCCGAGATACACGCTCAAAGCCATCATCGATCATTTCATTTGGAATGTTAACATCAATAGCGGGCAATGATGTTGGTATTGCAACCGTGTCAGTTATACGGTCATCAGCGCCATCACTCGGTCCGGCGCACTCCGGTGCGGGTGAGGGTTCAATTTGAAATTTGGGTGCTGAAAACACCGTATCAGTTTTATTGACTGGGGCACGTTTACCCCTCTTTGAGCGTTTTGAGCCAGTATTATTAGGCTGTGAGACTTTAAATGAAGAGTTTGCATCCAATGCAGTGGATTTTGTTGCCGTGGCTTGTATACAAGAACAGATGTCACTTGACTTCCTGGTTGTAATTTGAGTAGGCAAATTGGATTCATCTGCTAGACGTTCGCATGTTGAGATTGTTAAGCCTTTGGAACAATTCATGGAGACGCTACTCATCCAGTTCATGATTATTGTGCTAAGTCCAGTTATTTGCTGAGTAAGCATATTTATGCTAGACTCCGATGAATTGACTTGCACACCAGTACTCTGTTCGGTAGATTTGGATTTAAGAATGACGTTAATTTGGTCACGAAGCTGTTGATTTTCCGCCTTTAAGGTACCCAATTCAATTTGCATTGATGCCGCCAGCTCTTCAAGCACCAAGAACTTGTTTTTCCAAGTCTGTATAGATGAGTTCAGGGCATCCATTTTTAAATCAACACTGTCTTTCATCTCCTCGAGGTCCAGAGTCAACTTTGATAGCTGTTCAGACTTTGCATTTAAATTTGTGAGTAAGGTTTCTGTATCAATGCTAACAATCGACGGAAGGTCATCGCTTTTATCAATTGGCTGCTCATTTAAAACTACCTGTGCCCTAGGCGAATTAGTTGTCGGCGCGGATGCAGGTGCGGAAGATTTCTTTTGTTGTTTGCATTTGGTACACTTCCATTTTTTCAAGTTCATGGGCAAGATTCTTCTAAATTCTGCTTCCAAGAGACCGGCACAAGTATAATGAATTGTATCCAAACATGAGGTACATTTAATACACTCGTCCAATAACAGTTGCAAGGAGCATTTATTACATTTCATGTTTTTAGATTCCATATCAACGTTATAATTGACTGCTAACAGCTTATCGCCTTTAGTTCTTCTTAAGTAGAGTCCAATTTCGCACAATAGATAGAATCAGCTCATGCGACGATAACGGTGAGCGGCCGCGAGAAAAAGAGCGCAAGCGCCGTGCGGATCCTGGCGCTTATGCGTTTACATCAAACCACCACTCGTTAAGTTAACTTTAAGCTGCGGTAGCAGTTTATTTTGCACAATAGTTATTTTAAAACCACTAAATCCACTTTAATCCGGTAAGTTAGGAATCACAAGTACACACACTTCAGAGTCACGATATTACAGATCATAGGTATATATTTTCTGTAGTAGAAAAGTTATTTTTAACTGGGATAACTTAATATTAATCAGGAGCAAAGCGAAACCAGTGTTGATATAACGGCGGTAGCAACGCACTTATGGCCATCTACCCCGGAATTACCCTACGTTGACCGAAGAATTAGGTGCGTGACAGAAGTCAAGTCAAATCGAGAGTAAGAAGTCGATTTTGATCCGTCAACTTGCTTATCCGTAGGAATATCAGGCCAAGTTCCGGCCAGACGGACGCATAGTGTATAGTATATTATTACACGAAACTTTGAGTTTGTTTTCCCCCTTATGATAACATTACATTTGAACAGATTACCAAACTGTCTGGGAATATTCCAAGCTTATGGAATGACGGAGACTTCATTAGCAGCAACCAAAGACCAGGACTTCGAGGCCAAACAGCGAGTCGGTAGCGGAGGGAACGCAATCCCGGGCGTCAAAGTGAAGGTAATATTAGGACAGCTCATAATAATTACCTAACGAGTAGGGTGTAGGTTACACGTACGTATAGTCGACTACAAAATGATGTGTGAACTTTTGAACCTTACTCCTTTGCAATAATTTTAAAAAGTGCAACATCTTTTTGTAACTCATTGTACCTTTCGTACATATATCATTTTAAAATTTAACTTTATAGAAAAACAACAATCGCAATTACAAATGAAATATCTACAGGTGGTAGACGTAGAAACCCGTCAGAAACTCGGCCCTAGGCAGAAAGGCGAAGTGTGCATCAAGGGGCCTATCGTGATGAAAGGGTACGCCGGCGACGAGGCGGCCACGCAGGCCGCCTTCGACGACGAGGGGTTCCTGAAGACCGGCGACATAGGGTACTACGACGATGACGGTTACCTCTTCATAGTCGACCGGCTGAAGGAAATCATCAAGTATAAAGGGTTCCAGGTAAGCGTTATCTTGCAAAAATAGAACCACTTCATCATTTCACCCGAAAGACGTCGACTGCCGAGCAAAGGCGTCCAAGCTCGCTATTCAGACGGGTCTTGTGCCACACGCGTCCACCAAATCTTCGCGTTCTACGCAAATTGTCGCTCCACGTTGGTAGAGGCCAGAGGCCCACACTTGAGAAATTTCTAGCGCGGACGACACTTGAGAAATTTATAGCTATCATCACTTACTAATTTTATTGCACAAATTATTTTGATTAATTAAGGTTGCCAGGGGCTCTATTCGAACCGCTAAAATAAGGGATATGCATCTTTCTTCTTCTTTTATTTAAGAGCTGTGATTTCTATAAACTTAAATAAAAATACACTTTGCCCAGGTCCCTCCAGCAGAAGTGGAGAGCGTGGTGCTGCAGCACCCGGGCGTGGCGGAGTGCGGCGTGGTGGGCGCGCCCGACGAGGCCGCCGGCGAGCTGCCCACGGCCTTCGTCGTCGCCAAATCTGGCGTCGCGCTCAGCGTGAAGGAACTACTCGCATTCACCGCCAGCCGGGTAAGGGAAGACGAGAGATAGGTGCCAACATGCTCAGTTCCCTCCAGCAGAAGTGGAGAGCGTTGTGTTTACAGCACGAGGGGATAGCGGTGCGCGGCCTTCCTCGTAACCAAGCCCGGCGCCGCGCTCAGCGTGAACGAACAGCCGGGTAAGGGAAGACGAGAGATAAGTACCAAAATGTCCAGGCTCTTCCGCAGAAGAGGGCGTTGTCTTAAAGCACGAGGGGTTAGCGCAGTAAACGACCTTCATATTCGCCAAGCCCGGCGTCGCGTAGGATCTACTCGCGTTTACGCCAGTTGGGTAAGGGACAACGTGAGATTGGTACCTCCTGCAGAAGTGGAGAGCGTTGTTACAGGCTTACATCACGATGGGGTAGCGCAGTGCGTGAAGGAACTACTCCTTTTACGCCAGTCGAGTAAGAGATTTAAGACACGAGAGAAAGGTGTAAGAACGAGCCTTACGAGGAGTGGGTGACGACTGCTTGACGGGCCTCAAGAGTTTTAGGATTGGGAACACGTACTTGAATTCGTGCATATTTTGTCTTGAAACTCAGTCGTCGGTAGTCGTCAAGTCGTATTTCTGGTTTCGCTCATCCTACGTATAGGTTTGCACAGGCTGGTTTTCCGCAACTCGACGGAAAATTAGCTCGTGCAAATATATAACTCATAACCACATCCTACGTATTATATATTTGCTAACAAAACAACTGACAAGAATTGACAGAATTTTAATGGAAATTCTCGCCGGGATAAGATGGCTCATGCATAATAATGCGTTTACGACGTGATTCTTTACGTAAATACCATAATATATCAATATATGTAGGTACAATACACTTATTGATGAACACAAAAAGCTATAGTTGCGTAACTCTAGTATAATATATTGTAGTCTTTGGGTTACCTACCTCTACATAACAACACACAATGACATCTTACCATCAGGAGGGCCGTATGGTTTTCTATTTTTTGAAGCATAGCAAAATTTACATTGTTTTAAAGTTTTATTATTTTATTATAACAGCTCTCACCGGCCAAGCGACTGCACGGCGGGGTTGTATTTGTGAATGAAATCCCGAAGAACGCATCTGGAAAAATTCTGCGGAGAGTGCTTCGACAAAAGTTACAAGAATTAAAGAGGAGCAAATTGTAAATGTCATGATTTCTTGGTGTCTTGTTGTTAAGAAATATAAGATAAGTGTTTTTAAGAAATGCGTCTTATCAATTCTATTCCAACCTATGAAGTAAATAGAAGAACCTAAATGGAAAATACCTAGAAAATAAATGTTCTTGCAATTCAGATTGAGGTGATCTAATCATTCATGAAGATAAGATAACGTTTATTTGCGAAGAACATAGAACAATAGGTTACATATTTAGATTTTCTTATGTATACTTATACATATAATATATACAGTAGTCTCACACGTTCTACCGCAAGCGGCATGCAAATATTTAATGATTATTGATTACCTAAATGAAAATTAATATTTTAAATGAATTATTTACTTACTACAATTTTACTTCATGCCTACAAATAATGTCATAATAAAATATGTAAAAGTAAAATAATAAAAAAAAGAACATATTTTATCAAATCATAATTTCAATTAATTTAGTGTACCTATAAAAATATAACTTACAATTTCATGTCAAAAATAAAAATCAATTAGTGTATAAAGATAAATATAAATATTCATAAATTAAAATTCCATGTCAAAAAATTCATTAAGTATTTAAGCAGGTAGGTATATGAAAAGCGGCCAAGTGCTAGTCGGACTCGCCCATGAAGGGTTCCGTAGCAGCAATTAACATAATATAAAAGTTCTTGTAGTTCGTTGTAACTTTGATCGATGTTTTAATAATAGTGTAAGGTAAATTGCGGTTTACTTCTTAATGCGGTTCACAGAATACATCTACTTACCAAGTTTCAACAGTATAGTTCTTATAGTTTCGGAAAATAGTGGCTGTGACATACGGACGGACGGACAGACAGACAGACATGACGAATCCATAAGAGTTCCGTTTTTGCCATTTGGTTACGGAACCCTAAAAAGTACGTTTTAGAGAGGGCTTGGATCTCAGACAGGGGGTGCACCTTGAATAATTCTTAAGAATGTCAGACTAGGTACGATCGCACTATATGCTACCAGCTAAGTACTCAAGTAAACGCAGAGGTGCGAGTTGAAATTTAACTGATTTTAGATTCGTTCGTCACTTTGTCTCGCTCGGCCGCAACAGCTCTTACTGTGGTAGATATACCGAATTGCGTCTATCTATACTTTCTTCCAACCATAATAAGTTAATTGCCATTATATTATAGGTCCCATGGCGGCGGTTGTCCACTCTCCGGGTTGAGAATGATTGATTATCTGCAGGGTGGCTATTCTATATACGTTGGAATTGTAATTTTTATCTGTGAGTATGGGAATGGAGATTTTTTTTCCCGCGACAAAGGCAAAGGGATTTCATGGGATCCTATACAGGACTTCATAACATGGGGCCTCATTCGGGGCGCAAAATGGATTTCACATGGAATCTTAAAGTTCAGTTTCAACGCCGTGACGTTTTGACGTTCCCTATAGATTCCCTATGAAATTATTTTTGCGCCCCGAATGAGGCCGCTAAACTTCAATAAGCTAGATTTATTTTAAATTGATGGTTCTAATTGAGAGATGAAACGGTCACTTCTTCTGATCCGATATTTCCAACGCCGGAGCACGCCAATCACACGTCAACTCTGCTGAATTTCGGCGTCACAATCTCGAAGGTTCTATTACCGTTCGATTCAGAATAGACCCCGTGTCGGGCAAGACACGTGTCCCGCAATATCGCAAACCGATCCAATTATCCCTAATGGACGGACTCCGTGCCCCCACGCACGGGACTCTATTACAATTTTCAAAATTAATAGGTATAGTCGGGAGAGCTTAAGCGAAAAGCTCCCTAGTTCCCAAAGGCGTTGATTATTAATCGAGTTAGATCGCTTTTCAAGTTTTCACATACTTAATAAGAAGACTGCGTTTGCGTGAATCTAAAGGCACTCTAATTACCTATACTTAGGTACGTCGTCTTCATTTCTTTATAGTTTCTAACTTTGTGATTTCATTGAGGAAGACGAATAACTCGATTTTTAGGGTTCCGAGCCTCAAGAGGTATAAACGGAACCCTTATAGGATCACTCGTGTATCTGTCCGCGTCACAGTCGATTTTCTCCGAAACTATACGACCGATTAGTTGAATTTTGGTACGTATATGTAAGTTTGCGACCCAAAGACGGACGTGTAACGAAAATAAATTAATTTTAAACATAGACCCTATTTTTGGGGGCTAAATTTGAAAATATATTAATGAAGTTTTTCAAAGTAGCTAAGTATATCGTGTGACATCTAAATATATAAAAGAAGAAACTGACTGACTGACTGACTGACTGACTGACTGACATATCAACGCAGAGCCGAAACTACTGGTTGTCGAGATCTGAAATTTGGCATGCAGGTTCCTTGGGGAGCGTAGGGGAGCACTAAGAAAGGATTTCCCGAAATTCCTACGGGAACGGGAAAAAAAGGGATTTTTACATTTTAATGTTTAGGCGCGTACATGTCGCGGGAAACATTCGTAGAGATCTGAAATTTGGCACGTGGAAAAAGACCTATACAATATACTTAGAATCGATAGCCGATACTGTGGGTTAATTATTTGCCATATTTTCTGACCCACCATGTATAAAAGAAGAAACTGACTGGCTGACTGAATGACTGACTGACTGATCGATCAACGCACAGCCGAAACTACTGATCGTAGAGAGCTGAAATTTGGCATGCAGGTTCCTTAGGGAACGGAAAAAAAACGGGTTTTTCCATTTTAATATTTCTGCGCATACGAAGTTGCGGGTTAAAGCTAGTATCAAATAAAAGTACTTCTTATGAGGATCTCAAATGTATTTTTTCATTTCTTTTTTGGTCAATACTTTTCGAGTTATTTAAGAAAATAGGCGGAAAATTACCACCCCCCCCCCTTATCTCCGAAACTACTAGACCTAAAATTTTGGAAAAATACGGAGGATAGTTAATATTAATGACCTAGATTACAGGAAAATTATTAAGAAGTCCATGGTATTTGAAATCTATCATATAAAAGAGCTTATCCTGTGAAACGGTTTGAAAATGACGTTAATGAAAATAATCAAGGGTCGGAACCCTCTCCACACGAGTTTAACTCGCTTCTTGGCCGGTTTTTATTTTTTGTCACGGTTCTATTTTATTAGTAACTGTTGCATTTGGAACTTTTAGATAGAGCGCAATAAAAAAAGGGAAATAAAAAACACGACCTGTCTTAAAAGAAAGTGCAATCGATTCTACAATTGATTCTGAACAAACTGTTTTTAGGTTTTCACTGGGTTATGTTTCACGTTGTATAATACGCTCCCAGAATAATCCCATTTGTGTAAGCCTCGGCCCAACATCCAATTTGTATTTTGCGCAATGAGCAGTGACATTGACGTCGGTAGGTATAGCATGACACAACTTTGAAGGCGCGTGGCGAAGCACTTAAGCCGTTGATGCAGAGTCTATTATTGCTTAATCCCCGCGCCTTTCTAAGTTGTGTAAACCTGTAAAGGCCTGAGTGGACGGTCAAGTTGGGCTTGCAGCGGGACCAGCTTAGGTCACATGTCTCCCGTTCCCGTAAAAATGCTATGTTATTCCCCGGGTCTCTAACTATCTCCATACCAATTGGTCCACTTGTTTTGAGGACAAACAAACAAACACACTTTCACATTTATAATATTAGTATGGATATTGTTGATTGATAGACAAAGGTGATCGATGCAGGCGCGCTGTTTCCCGCCACGCTGCCCGCCCCGCTAAACGCTCCACTCAGGTCATAGGTTATTCGGTAGCACGAGGAAGACTTACATATAATCGGCTGTTAAACCATGCTTTTGGAGAATTAATCCTTTTAGGCCACGGCTCTTGTTTCGTGAAACTAATTTCAAATGGTGTCACGTAAATAAGCACCGACCTAACAACAACTTTGCACAGTCACTTAAGCATCGTACTTAAACTTGTGACCAGTGACACCCATGACACCTCTTTAAAAAGGTCATCAAGATGAAATAGATTTCTATGTTTCGATCTTCGACGTTTCTAGGAAAGGGAAAATTAAAAGGGAAAAATAAAAAATATCGCGACAAATTGAGAATCTTCTCTTATGAATTCAGTAGTACATGGTCCCTATGACATAGTTGGGTAGGTAAGTTAAATATTAACTCTGTAGGCCTTACTACCTGAAAATGCGCCGAAATCACCAGTTTTTGGCTTAAGTTTCGTAAAACGTGGTAACTGCGAACTAAGAAGCATATATGTACTTGTATGGATGATTCAACAAGTGGAGAGTTTTGTATAGAGGTATAGAGATTTAGTGCATCAACAGTTTGAGATTAAGTAATAACGAAACGTAAAATAATTTTTGTAACTACGCAAGATTAAGTCTGTAGGTATGTAATGTACCGAAGAAGAAGCATCCAAAACGTACGCTTAGGTAAGTCCGAGTAGTTTTTAAAATTTTGATTGACTGTCTATTTCCAAATTGTAACAATGTTGCTGTCAATGAACGTGCAGCCAAGTTCGCGGTAGCGATATTTACGGCATAGAGAGCAAATGACGCGTCGATTCGTAAATCCGTGACGTTGATCGGCTTAGGAGCAGCGGACGCGGCCGCCACTCGCACTCGCTCACCAGCCGCCCGCCCGCGAAGATGTAAATGGAGCGATGTCAGTGTGCGGCCAGACGGAGGAAGAGTCCGCGTCGGAGGAGGCGGGGCCGGCGCGCGAGGCCTACGAGCAGAAAGCCGTGAGCAAGGTCGTGCGGGTGCTGACTGTGCTGGCGTACCTCCTCTCCGTGTCGCTGGCGGCGATCCTCCTGTCGGTGTACTACGTGTGCGTGTGGAAGTCGCCGGAGCTGCCGCCGGCCAACGGCACCGGCGACGGCGAGGTGGCCGCGCTCCGCGACCTCAACGCCGACTACCACGCGACGTTGCACGTCAACGGTAACTTTTTAATTTCAATAATTCTTTGAGTCGGACTCACTTCTTTCATTCGTAACATCTCT
The DNA here is from genome assembly GCA_963971205.1 of Aethes cnicana. Classification (NCBI taxonomy): domain Eukaryota; kingdom Metazoa; phylum Arthropoda; class Insecta; order Lepidoptera; family Tortricidae; genus Aethes; species Aethes cnicana. The sequence continues at coordinate 9,420 of CAXARK010000613.1, forward strand.
GTTTGTTATACAAATATCATCAGCCAAGGGAGTTCCCGACACGTCGGTGAGAGTGCTAAGCGAGATTTCGGCCGGGTTGGATCTTATCTTCCGTGTGAAATACCCATTTTTGGAAAATGCACGACTTTATTTACATTAATAACTTTAAACGCAAATTTTATAATACTTAGACAACATTTGTTACCTATAACATCTAACTTTTAATGTAATAATGTTCCATCACGAACTTTCAGTTGGAAAACCACAACTTTGGTAGAGGTTCCACTTGACTGATTACTTTTGAAAACTACTGGAAATTCGCCAGTTTCATTATTGCCCGCTGTAGCGCGACGCTGCTGTCTGTGTTTCATTCAGACGGTACCTAAAGCTTGAACTTTTGTAAGTTATAAACTGAATATTGCTCTTTTAATTTCAAACGATATTAAAAAAACAAGGCATCTTAATAAACATAAAATGAGAAATGTAAAAAATAGCATGCTGTGCAATCCGGCCAATCTCCAAAAAGTATGATGTAATAGGTATAAACTTGATGTAAAATTCGTCAAATGCCCTGTTTAATACATAAGTATGTACCTTCCCTGTCTGGCAGGTAAGTACTTAATTATTATAATGCAATTGCTTATTTAGCACCAATTAATTAATCATGAACCTAAATGCTGTTTTTTCAATTAATGTTTTTGTCATCCATACGAATATTCATATTTCGACCGCTGGAGCGGTTTAGATGTTTGATATATAGATAATTCGAGTCACAAGGAAGGAAATGGGCTACATTGCAACCCGGAAAAACGCAGTCCCACGGGAACGTTGTCATCGAATTCCACGCGGGCGAAGTCGCTGGCAAAAGTTAGTTGATCATAAAACCGCACAATTATTTATTAAATTAAATCAATTTGCTTCTTACCTCCGGTGATCATATACCGTATTACAGCTACTATTTACATAATAAAAGTACGATTATTTATAACGAGTCTTTATTATAAACGTAGGTACTAGCTTCTGCCCGCGGCTTCGTCCGGTTCGGTTATAGCGTTCTCGCGGGACTTGAACTATCTCGATACCAAACTTCATCTAAATCGCTCCAGCGGTTTAAGCCTGAAGAGATAACAGACAAAAAGACAGATGTACAGCAATACTTTTTCATTTATAACATTAGTACGGATGTAACAAATAATAAAGGAATAAGTAATAATTATAATTGTTATATTCGTAACCACTACCCCTCTACGCAGGGTCTACGGTATTTCGTAGCCCTCTACGAATTCTAAAGCATTGTCTTATTAAAGGTTTTTCCATAATCTTTAGGGCAAAATTGGAGGCCCAATAGTTGTGGAGAAAGGGGGGAATGAACAATATTAAAGTTTCCTAAAATACTTCATAACTTCATATCATCTTCAATTAAAAAAATAAAATTATAAAAAAAAAACGTTTGCGGTTTTTACAACAAGCCCTTACAATTGATGTCACATAATGTAGTTTATTGATGATGGTAAATTACAAGAAGATCAACGTTTTATTGAAATTAATATTCAGGTTTTCTTTTCTTATTGCGGTTATTGAAGTGTCGCCGTCCATGTCACGCGTTTATGTCTTTTATAAGAAGAAATTATTACTTATAGCTACATTTATGTCATAAAAATTAATTGTTGTGTTCTGTTGAGTTGAAATTAATTTAAATCTAGTGTTGACACCTCTACGCTAGAGTGTAGGTCTACAACTACTTAAGTAGATCACCAACAATATATAGGGTCAATCAAAACGTTATGACGATATTTTAACCACTATTAGTTATCAATTCTAAGCATGTTTTTAATTTCTTTCGAGTTAGAAAAAAATCAATGGCCCATTATGGGAATGACGGTGTGAGTGATACCTGTATCCCATACAAAATCATTTTTTTACCAACTCAAAAAACTATTAAACGCTTAGAATCGATAGCTGATTCTGTGGGTAAAATATCGTCACGTTTTGCTTGACCCCGTATAAAAAGACACCTTATCTGAGTTTTGAAAACATACCAACCATATTAATTACATCGTTAAAATATAATTCAACAAGAAAGTATACACGGTGGGTCAGAAAATATGGCAAATAATTAACCCACAGTATCGGCTATCGATTCTAAGTATATTGTATAGGTCTTTAATTTTTTTCGAGTTGGTAAAAATAATAATTGTATATGGGATTGGTTGTGTGAGCGACGCCTGAATCCTATACAAAATATTTTTTTTAACAACTCAAAAAAAATTAAAGACCTATACAATATACTTAGAATCGATAGCCGATACTGTGGCTTAATTATTTGCCATATTTTCTGACCCACCATGTATACCTAAAAAAGTTAAGTATATAAATAAAGTTAATCTACAAGTCGGTGGATGCGAACGGCACAGGGCCGGTCGGAGTGGCGAGCCTTGGGGAGGCCTTTGTCCAGCAGTGGACGTGTACCGGCTGATATGATGATGATGAAAATATAATTACCAATCCTGTTTGATTGTTTTAGTATACGGTTCATGAAAAAAATAGATACAAAATTACTTTTAAAAATATCTTTAAAACTATCAAAGAATCTCGGTAGGTATGGGTACGAAGTTATTTATGACCGCGGGCTAATGAACCATTTAGGAAGTCTTGGCGCCGGGTTATTTTTACATTTTTTATGAGCTTCAGCTAAAAAAAATATACTTATATTAAAGCAAAGTAAATTGTAACACAACTTAGCTTCGTAACAGCTTCTTCTATATCTATCAAGTAGGTATTTAGGTTTCTACATCAAACAAAGAAGGTAAGTAATCAAGTTTTCAGACATAAAGGAATGAACTTCATTTGACTTTACTTTGAGTTAATGCCGGGTTAAGACTTGAAACCCTTGATAGATAGTACGGTCGCCGTCAGATATCCTACTCGTACATACAATTAGATTACAAAAAATTCGAAGTTGCCCACCAATATCCCGAAAGTAATCGAACGCTGTAATCGTATGCAAACACGGGAAGTTTTCCCGGCGGTTGGCTCCGCCGCGAGGGTTTCCTAATCCAATTAGCAGTTTAACCCAATTGCGACCAGCCCCGAACTCCATGTTTCGGGTTCGAGCGAAGGTCGCATTCACATAATTGTGTTGGTACAGTTGTCGACACTACGCGTATAATTTTATTTACTACTAAGCTTCTGCCCGCGACTTCGTCCGCGTGGAATTCGGTAATACGAAGTATAACAGAAGTGCAGAGCGTTAGGTACAGCACGAGGGGGTCGCCAAACCCGGCGCCTAAGTATAACATTTTGAATTCATTTCTCTTTGACATCAATTGGCAAACTCACAGTGCACCTGATGGTCTCAATGGCCCATGGAGCATGGACATAAGGCATAGGGCATCATGATATTGCAAATGCTTTGCCAAACCTGAGGACGGTCTCCCCACACCTATCGACGCGGATTCGGCAAACGCAGATACCTAGTAAAAGTAGTAAAAAGCTTTATGTCTAACCCTTCGTTGTACAATAGGGCATGAATACGTTCTTGTCGCATTATGAGCGGTGGAACACATACCTTAATATGGTATCAGTCCGTACTGTTGTGTTCCTGTCCTACTGGTATCTGTTCCACATAGGTACATTAATGTGTTTCACGGTTAGGTCATTACATTAATTAGATCAAAATAGGCGGAATAGCAGACTTTGTACCTAATACCTGTACCTACATCTATAAGTACCTACTAACATAAGTCTGTAGAAGAAGTCGCGTCTGAAACTTGACAATTAAACTATCAAGTCGAGGGGACTATATAAACGATACTGAACACAAAATAACGATTTTTAGAAAAAAATACTGTATGTATGTATGTCCGGATTTAATTCGAAAACTACTGGACGGATTGCAACAAAATTCGGTATGGGGGTAGTTTATAACACTGGTCAACAATAGGCTTTTTATCTCGGAAAAACGCATACATACCGCGGGAACACTATTACCGAATTCCACGCGGACGAAGTCGCGGGCAGAAGCTAGTAAAGTAATCAATATATTTTACACTTCTCCGTTAATGGCTTACTGATAAAAACGCACAGCCAAAATTACTGGTCGTAGAGAGCTGAAATTTGGCGTGTAGGTTCTTCGGGGAGTGTAGGGGAGCACTAAGAGAGGATTTACCGAAATTACCACGGAAACGGGGTAAAATGGAATTTTACATATTAATGTTTACGCGCATAACGAAGTCGCGGGCAAAAACTCGTGTCTACTATAAGGACAATTGCTTTATTGGCCATCGTTTACGTACAGACTTGTGGTGCCGGCGTGCAACTTTTTACATAAGTACCTTTTTACGTACCGAAACGAAAAGAATATCTATACGAGGTAACCCCGTACGAGTAAGTATGAAATAATGACAAAATTACTGTCTTAAAAGCATTGATCTATTATAAGTATAATGATTCACAATTAGCCGAAGAAAAATGGCCCGTCAAAACGGGTGCACGGACAGCTCGGGCACCCGTTTGGCGCTCAGTAAATTTGACACTTACGTCTTATAGTGTTAGGTTTACTTATCTTATCTTATCTAGCCTATTAGATCCCACTGCTGGGCAAAGGCCTCCCCTCCTCTCTTCCACTCCTCTCTGTTCTTTGCCAGTTCTGGCCAACCCGATCTAAACTTGTCTAGGTCGTCGCGCCATCTCCGTCTAGGTCTGCCTCTGCAACGATGTCCGTCCCGAGGTAGCCATTCGGTGGCTAATTTGGCCCATCTGTCATCGTGCATACGGCAGACGTGCCCAGCCCAGTTCCACTTTAGTTTGGCAGTCTGTACCCCAACATCGGCAATCTGAGTCTTGGAGCGCAGTTCTGAGTTCCGTATCCTATCAGTTCTTCGGACGCCTAAGATACTGCGCTCCATTGCTCTCTGACAAACCTTGAGCTTGGACTTTTGTGCCTCAGTTAATGACCAGGTTACTTTTGTATAAAATAGGTTTACTTATGTATAAAATATTTATCTTGACACATATTATAAAGAGGTGTTATTAGAAAGAAAGAAAGAAAGAAAGAAACATTTATTCGCAACATCACACATACCTACATGTTTACATAAAAAGAGAAATAGACGATAAGAAGTGATAGTTGCGAAACGGTCTCAACTCAGCATATGTTGGCATATTAGCATATTGGAACGTATTTTCTAATGTCAGTTTGCTCCATATATTTTGACATATTCTGTTAGGCAGTGTTCGTCCATATTATATTATAGGACAATGCTTAAAAGCATTCCATCTAGGCCTCAGGGTGGGCAACGCATTCGAAATCTATGATTTCTTATGTTCATGGGACGCAGTGACCGCTAACCAGCAGGTGGCGAGTATGCTCGTTTGCCTAGTAATCACAAAAAAAGTATCGATTTACGTTCGATTTTTATGTTTCACTACTTATTTGTTTGTTGTAGTAACACATAGTTAAATGTTCCAGATCGTGTAGTTACTTGCCTTCTCTATCACGAGTGAGGGCAGTATAGGGAACCCCAAAAACGTATTATAACCCCAAGCGGGAGCCATCACGCGTTATCCGCTCACTTGATGGAGGGTGGTTGTAAGTAATTAATCCATTGAAGAATTTGCGTTTATGTGTTACCTAATACGTTATGGTAGTAAGAGCTCCATTTATGACTATCTGATCTGATAGTATGTAGGTAATAATAAGGTATTAAGTCATAGGAATACAATTATAACTACCTATGCTAAGTATAATCCTAATCAACTAACGTGTATATATAATTACCTTGTCTCTGGTTGTTATACCTACATATTTACGTATTATAAGGTAGGGATACCTATACACTTAGATTTCAAAATACTAGTCTTGTTTACTGAACAATCGTAATCGCTATCTGAAATAGCCAATACCGGCTTGTAAATATTTAGCAAACGTCGCGCACGGCTCTTTCAGATTATTAAAGCACCCGTTTTAGAAATTCGATGGCGTTTTCCCCTACATAGTAAATTTACGTAACCTCACGTATTTTTTTAAAGTAAATCTCTTGTGACTACTCATTATTAGTGCCCAAGTCAATATAGTAGTCCTAATGATCCAAATTAAATACCTAAACATAAGTAAGTATAGAAACCGTAATGATGGAGATAAAGTATATCTTCAGGATATAATATATATGCAAATATTTAATATCCTGAAGACCATTATTAAAACCTGATGAAATAAGGCAAAGGCAAGATCGACAAGGCAGGAATAATGTTTCCAAAATGCAAATTATCCGCGAAATGTGTTATTGATCTGTGCGAAGTGTCGGCGTCGCGGCCGGGAGCGGCGCCGGGCGCCGCGGCGGCGCGCTGCCCGCGCCTGTCACACGCCTCCGACACTCTCTGTCATAACAACCTCTTCTGAATTAACTTCGTTAGCGTATTGTTATAACCCGCCCGAGCGCACTCGACACAAAATAACACCTGACGAGGCCCGCCCGACCCCTCTCCACGCAACTGCTCTGTGTTTACTGTGGCACAATATTATAGGTACTTTGAATCG
>CAXARK010000614.1:0-29681 GCA_963971205.1 Aethes cnicana
GGTCCCTTAGCAAAAACCATACAAAAAGCGCGTAGTGTAGGAATAGGTTGCATAACCTCAGTGTCATTGAATTGTCTGCGCTGGAGTGGCGATAGGTGGGGATTGCCCTGCACGGTGCCGGGCGGCGCTTGGTACGAGCTCGCCGATTCTGCGCTTGTAAATAGACTTCAATGTTAGCTATTCTAGATTCTAGACTGGATGGGGAAGTCTTATCAATCGTATACGTGTACGTGGGATTAATAACAGAATGGCTTCACTCTTGTGTCGTAGGTAGACTAGTAGAAGAGCTACTGAAGCAGTTTGAGAATTTGTGTTTTCAAATTATATGTAGGTACTTACCTAGAATGTAGATCAAAAATAAAGAAAATTGGTTTTCAACTATACATGCTTTTAGTTCCGGATAAATTCTCCTTTAAGTGCAAACCTGAGCGAATCATTTTCTAAATCCTACTAATATTATAAACACGAAAGTTTGTAAGTATGGACGGATGTTTGTTACTCGTTCACGTAAAAACTACTGAATGGATTTTAAAGAAACTTTACAATAATATAGCTTATACATCAGAATCACACATTGGCTACAATTTATAAAGATATTGTATGAATTGTCCAAAATAGCAAGTAAGTGGGAAAAAAACTAATTCTAAGTCTACGCGGGCAACGGCTACTAAAAAAATAAAAGCCATAGTTCTTATTCATACCACTTGTAGACACATCTGTCATCTAACTAAAATGATTATCGGAAATTAGGTAGTTCCCGTTATAGGTACAATTCCTTGGCATGAATCCTGCGATAACGATATTTAACGGGCACATTACGATAGAACAGACACTGGAAGAGTCTCCGTAAACAACATACAGAAGCAATTTGGAGGTAATGACGACAGATAGCTCTGTCGCCACAACTCACGTGGTAACAAAGTGTGAAACGTGCTACTGATAGGTGTATATGTGTATATCTATTCTCGACGCATTAAACGGGTTCTCATGACGTCTGGCAGTCGACTGATTAAAATCTTTCAGTCAGAGAAACGTTCAAACATTCTTCATAGGCTTCATTACGCTCTTGAGTATAACTTTTGTTAATAAAAGTTATTTAAATAGTATAAGACGCTATATTTTAAGAATATTGAAACTCCTTGTTGGGTTTAAAACTTAGTGAAAGCTGTGCTGTGTCACAGATATATTAACTGTTATGAGTAAATAATGCTCTTAGAAACAGGGTTACATTTGTCTGTTTAGTTTTATCTAAGACATTGGTTTTACCAATCAAAACATAATATGCTATCAACGATAAAAAACCGACTGATTCTGCCGCTTGTAATGTTTGTATTGTACAAAGAAACAGGTTTACCCATTACGTAGTTAGTGACGCAAAAAGCCTAGGGTAAACGTTATGATCAGCGTATCATCATATAATGTCGTTGTGATCGATTTCTACATTTTCTTTGAGTACACGTCGACATTTTGAGTACCGAGATATTGTTCTACTTTGACAGTTTTGGGACACAAACTGCAATATGTCAGTGTCAAATTCGGAAAAGTTTTAGGACCGTAATGGGGGGATTCTCAATGGCCGTCGCCCAAAAGGACGTTGACGTTTGTTGAGTCTCCCTAATTTTATTTTATTAATCATTTACACCGTACATTTACCTTTATTACCGAACAACTTGCAGGCCTGTGGCGCTTACTTTGATATTGGCGATGTGTCCAAGACAGAAGACATTTATTTATTATAGAATAGAATCCGTAATGAACAGAGTACATCAAGTGACATAACAAGCGTACAACTGGATTTCTGTCAAGAAAGTTTTCATTTTAAAGCAGAGTAAGCAACATTTTCATAGCAACATTCATCACTGTCTACGTTATAAACGACAAGTTACCAGTTACCATTAAGGCCGCTCCTATACCCAGCTCAGCCGTCACGTTACTCCTGCAACGAGTGAAAGAGAAAGCGCTACGCACAGAACGCCCGATTTAGTTAGTATTTAACACGTTTTAATTTCTATCAAAATGCCATTATAAAGCTGTTGCAATTTATACATTTAATATAGATCATTTTTCTGTTATATTTAGTTTTACACTGCTTGATATAATAAACTGGAGTAAAGTTGGATTAAAGGTCCGAGTTAGAGGTTACTTTGGAATTAAATTATATCGAGCGAAGTTTCGTGAAACGTGTAACGAAAGGTGTCAATTTAAGGATGGTATAATCAACTATAACATGTGTTTTCATATTTTCAACTTTTAGCATTTCTTAGAAAAGTATGATCTTACATGAGCAATTTTACGATGCTGGGTCAGGGAACGGCCTTAAGCGCAGCGAGATTCCTCATGATTCGCTGCATGCAGCAGAGCGAAGATTGCTTCGGATTAAATCTTACTCGGAGAGCATTTAATTCGGTTTCTTTCAATGCAATGATTGAAAATTAATTTGCACATTGTTAATAATGTGGTATGGAAGGAAAGCTAAGTTCCTTAATGGCCCCATCGAAAACCATGGTCGTGGTTAACACATGCATTGTGCTGAGTGGACACCTTTTTTATTAGTATGTCTTCTATTTTCTTTTCGTTATCTTGGCATTGAAGCCGTGGTGGCCTAGTGGATGTCTAGTGGTTCGACCTATCGCCTCTCATGCAGAGGGTCGGAGGTTCGATTCCGGCTCGCACCTCTAAGTTTATTTATGTGCGAAATTCAATTTGAATTTACCACTGAGTTTTTCGGTGAAGGAAAACATCGTGAGGAAACCTGCACGCATCTGCGAAGTAATTCAAAGATTGTGTGAAGTTCCCAATCCGCACTGGGCCCGCGTGGGGTCACGAGAGCCCAAACACTCTCGTGATGAGAGGAGGCTTGTGCCCAGCAGTGGGACGCAAATAAGCTGTAGTAGTAGTATCTTGGCATTTGTACAGTCAAATGAATGTTCTTATTCTTCAAATCTTCATCTGCGATTGCAGTTTAAAACATACTAGTTATGTAATTTAATCATAATACGAAATCTGCATTTTTATGCTCTCCTCATTGAATTTTATCGCGTGCAATAGTGGTTTTTCAGATTACAAAAGCATTTGAATATTTATCAATAGCCCGTCAATGTATTCGGTCCGCGCATGCTCTATTGTTGCGTCTAACAACATTCCATTGTGCGCGTGACCTTCTGCGCATCATCGATTGTAATTATGTTGGGTTGTAGGTCCATGTGGGTAGTTTACCGGTTGATATCAAAACATGAAGCAAAAACTAAAGCTAATTAATAAAAGTTGGAAAAATACAGGATGTTGCATCGACCACACTTCCAATGACGTCTCGTTCCCAGAATTCTCATAAAAATTACTCTCAATCCGTTCTCAGTCCTCGTTTTGTTGGAATGTGTAACCTAATATGGCTTTAGATTAAAAGAAATATCGAATGATATTGAGACTAATAATTATGTCGTACGAGTTACAAAACCAAGTAGTTTGTTCGGATCGGCTATCCATATAGTATAGAACCTTAAAAGTAAGCTAATTGGGTAACTGACTATATTTAAAAGTGATAGTTGTTTCAAAACAATTTCCAAACACTCAAGTCTCCGTAAATCAGACACCTAACAAATTCCCACGCGCAGGCGGATTCTCAGCAAGGTCTTTCAACTTACGAACAGTCATTTCCAAGTTAAAGTGTGAACGTTTTTGTAGAGCGACAAAAACAGCTAATTATCGTCTCGGTGCAGTGAAAAAACTTCTGCTGCTGTACAGTTTTATCAGTCGCGATGACCTTCGGTGTCACTGCCATGTATTAAAATAAACGCAATCGCCCTCTTTATGTATAAAAATACCTCTTCAAACCGCAATTTTATCAAGAGCAAATGAATAAACAATTAAAGAAATCAACAATTTCTATTGAGCCCAAAGGTTTAACTGGTAGAGAATGCCATGCCATATGGCATTAAGTTCACCTTTTGTATTATTACCCGACTGCGCACCGCAAAGGAGGGTTATGTGTTTACCTGTCTATGTATGTATGTATGTATGTATGTATGTATGTATGTATGTATGTATGTATGTATGTATGTATGTATGTATGTTTGTTCCTTTGTGGCACACTAGAGATCAAACGCGTGGGTCGATTTTAATGAATCATACGTCAATCGATTCGTCTGAATTGCGCGAGTGTCACTGAAGATATGAAATTTATCAAAATTCAAAATGGCGGCTACCAGACGCCATATTGTACAAAATAAAAAAATAAAAGTCAACCAACTATGGCATGTGAGGTATCGTTGAATAGGTATTTAAAAATCATTATTAGGTTTCTTTGACCATTTTTCAGACAAAAGAACCGTTTATGATTTATAACGATTCAAAGTTCCTTTACTAACCACGTAAAGTAGGTACCTACCTATCCACCCAGTAGTACATCCGTTCGAATTAGCAACACAGGAAATAATCTAGACCAACGAGTCTTCAAGCAGGTCACGACGACTATAAAATACTTAATAATAATGTTTTTCATAAATCTCAAACTTCAATCAAGTACGTACGCATGTACAATGTAGTGTACCAGTAGCGTCATCTATCCGTTGACTTGAAGACTTTTAGTTTCGTTATTACATTTAAGTGTCAATAGTGTGTGTGATACAGTGAAATATAACCTAATTGATTATAGGTACCAATTAGGTACACTAGTCAGTACTCAGCGCTCGTAAATAAATAAAATAGCTACCTAATACTCTTATGTAGTACCAGTAGCGCCATCTATCGGTTGACTTGAAGAATTTTAATAGGTTCAGGCTTATGTAGCGTTTTGAGCCGGGTTAGGTCTCTAGAGGGATTAATAATCAGTAATTTAGATCATCGCAAGCTACTTAATAATCCCCACGATAGCAACTCTCTCCATGAAATGACAAGATTGCGGAATTTACGGTCTTTTAATCCCTAACTAAAAATAATAAAATAAAAAAGTTAATTAAAAAAAACAAAAAACCCGACTGCGTAAAAACTAAAAATCTAGGTTAAAATGTTACAAATAATGGGTCCCGATAGTAGGCATCTTTAGATTCCTCAATAGCAATCAATTACTTAACATAATCCTAGCTACTACTGAACTAAGTAGTCTTGTTTTTTTCTTTTTAGTTTTTACGCAGTCGGGTTTTTTGTTTTTTTTAATTTACTAATCCTAACATCAGTAGAGACGTGTAGAGGTTCAAACACTCGACCTGTCTGCTTGCGATGTACAGTCGAGTTCGCCAATATATACACACTTTTGCACCTTACCACGTTGTAATAAGGTCCAATAGTGTACACATATTAATGAACTCGACTGTACCTATGCGGTATTCCTATTTCAAAATCAAGTGGGAACGATTTTTTTTCATTATGGAAAGGCATTTAAATTATCTTTATTCAGCCAGCATTTGTATAAATAACTACAGAGGTTATAAAACACTCGACCTGTCTGCTTAAATGCGATTTATTTAAAAACAAACGAAGCGATATTTAGTCTGGCTGGCTTTGTCTGGCGTCTTCTTGGGATTTATTTTTGTTTCGTTAATTCAAGTGATGTGTTTGGCTTACAAAAGCTATCATTTGTAAGCCAAACACATCAGTGGCTATCCACTAATGTGAGAATAGATATTTATACACATAGATCCAGAGACAAACAAAAATCGTGCTACAAATGCTGTACTGAATATCTACTGAAATTCAGAGCCTGGATTTCACGATTTCTTCTATTTTCATCGTTGTTGCACGTTCAGCGATTTTGTTTATTATTCGCAACAATTGACTACTCGATATTCGTAAGAATAATTTAAAGTACTTAACGAGAATAACTGCCGCTACACTGAAATGTTTATGCTTGCGAACGATCAATGCGTATCATAAATTATACATTTTCATTCTTTCTCGTTTGTTAGGACATAAAATTTGCAAATAAACAACGTCCTTCCTTTGACAGAATTTTTATAAGACGACTGTAAGAAATGGTAGAAATTAGAATACAATTAGATGTAAAAGGAGAATAACAAACCAATAGTAAATGGTGATTAATTCAATAAGAGAGCAGCAATAAAATACAGAGAGAAAGTCAAATCAATAGTTGCTTAATACACCCAATGCGGGTAACTTATCAAATCGTCTTTATTTGATGGGTAGAATCCATTTAAGAAGGTTAACATTTCACGATGACAAGCGTTATATATTTATCTGCAAAGACTACGATGATCACCATGTTTTACGATGCAGTGGCAACGTCATTCGTTAGTTCATTACGCTTGCTGCACCCAGTAAAAAAGTTATACTATTATTGAAGACGATTCTTTGTTGTTTTAGAGAATTTAGAATTGAATTCTCTAAAACAACAAAGAATCGTCTTCAACTCGTTCGCAAGCGTGTCAACACAAAGTTTGGCAACAATCCGCAACCTCCGGTACCGGTCGACAGCCGCCAGCCGTGAGAGCACAAGGTCTGACGCAAGGAAACGTGATCATCACTGCCGAGTTAGATAGACCATTTAATACCCCTTGCAGTTGCAATGGGTATTAAATGGTCAGGATAATGATATTAATAATATGATGAGCAAAATCGTCGGAGAGACATGTCTTTCTAAAGCGGTATCGAGCGTGCAACGTCGCTATTTTTCTTCCCAATTGATAGAAAATTTAGGAATAGACATAAGACAAGTGGAGCTGACTGCATGAAGCTTTGTTAAGGCAAATGAAAAAGACATCTTGTTCAATGTAAAATAGGTCTAAAACAAACATTACCGCGCTGAAATGATTCTAATATTGTATATCCTCTTCCTAATCGCCATGTCAGTTTAACTCAATGTGTATCAGGCCAGGACTCTGGTGTTCATATTTTTTATCTGTATCCAGTGGCGATCAAAGTTGGTAAAAAAGGCAGAGATGATAAAAAGAACATGAAAAACCGGCCAAGTGCGTGTCGGGCCACGCGCAAATTATAGGGTTCCGAAGTTGAGGATGCCCACAGTACCTTTCTAAGACTTAGTAGCATCTAGCTAGCCTGTGGTATGACGTGCCCGCCCGACGCCTCTGCCGCTCGAGAAAAATCATCATTATAAGTTGGTCGACTATTACTCGTAAGTTTGTACACCCTACTTAGCTGTGATAGTTTTCCTTTCAACTACGTTATATATGCCACAACCGTGATTTTTTTCAGCCATCCAAATACCACCATTTAGCTGGCAGGGGGGGGGGGGGGGGACACGTGACTCTAGCAAAAAATAGCACTTTAAAGCTTAATATTTCACAAACGCATCACTTAATCAAAAAATGGTTTTAACAAACCCACAATATTTTTTTAAGACCTATTCAACGATATGCCGCACCATGGGGTACGCAAGAAAAAAAAATTACATCCCCACTTTACGAGTAGGGGAGGTACCCTATAAAAAAATATATTTCAAAATTTTATTGTACCACTTTGTCAGCGTAACTAATATGCATATTCATGCCAAATTACAGCTCTCTAGACCTAAGCATCTCCGAGCAATAGTGCGGACAGACGGACGGACATGGCGAAACTATAAGGGTTCCTTGTGGACTTCGGAACCCTAAAAACGAATTAAAAACGACGCCATGCTGCGATATTCGAGATGCAGTCAGGATTAATTGTATACAATTGGAGATCATGACGATGAATGATTATTACAGATTCATATCAGGCTAATTATAAAAATAATTACGCCTCTAGAGGAATGGATCACTAATTCACTATAGATTTAATAATAGAGATTAGTAGGAAACGGTCACAGTCAGAACGGTTGAATAATGTAATTAAGCAATAAAACGATCATAAAGAGAATGTAGTAATTACTAATCTCAGTGCTAAGAAGATATACGCGTACTGTCTAAGAACGGACGCCAAAAAACTATAAACATATCAATTCTTAATGGGATATAAAAACGTTTTATTGGTTCACTAATATAGTAACAGCTGTTTCATATAATAAATAGCCGGCTGACGTCATAGCGTAGCTTCAAGAAGTCAAGGTTTGTGAGACATTAAAGGTATTAAAGCGGCTCTTGATATTCATGATTACTGCGAAAATGTCAAGGCAATGTAATTATCTAAGTACCTACTTACAGTATAATAAATCTAATTTGAATAATACCTAAACGTAAAAGTTTTTAAAAATCATCTAATAAGTAATAATTGTCTGTCAGCTCGAATATCGATAATATTCGAGCGCTTGAGGAAAACCCCATTTTTTCTTGTCGGTTGCAAATATTATTGCGGGGGAAAATGGCCATCTATCATTCCAATAACCTTGTAGGATCGGGGTTAAGAGGGAAACGATGGTCGCTGCCTATTTGCGTAGGCCCACGCGTCGCCGAAAGGGGCGCAAACACAAATATTTGCACGTCTCCCGGTGGAGGAAATAATAAGAATAACCTCCTTTACCGGGAATTCGCGACTTTTAGCATTAGATATTCTTTAGCATTAAATATACAGAGCATAACTCATTTATATCATTATACTTAAGAGCAATGATCTTTATTTGAAATCGCTCAATCCACGTTAAGGTGAATCGTCACGGCTGAACCCCATACAAAAAACTGCTCACGTAATCTTCGACTACGACTGCTTTTAGTTTCTTTTATCGTTCTAATAAAATATTACATTATTTCCCGAGCGCGCATAGATCAAAAACACCGCAAAAAATCAAAGAATAAAATAATTATAAGCATTTCAAAACCAATAAAATTTCGGTCGAACCAAGCTTGTGTGAGAGAACGTTTACACTGTAAGCATCAGGCCAATATGGCGTCGTGGTCTATGAACAGCTGATCTGCTAGTGCTAGTGTCCGTCCGATTCCTATTAATTTCCAGAATGCTCACAAGATGGCGTTAACCCGCCGTTACATAGTTGATCGCGTAAATCGCTTTTTATGAGTTGGAAAATCATTGAACGAAATAGGTAAGTAAGTACCTATACAAGTATTTTGTTGTTTATAATGATCAGATATAAAAAATGTAATGAGCGGTGACATGTCAGAAGACTGCTAGAAGAAATAAATCATACCTATCTCTTATAAGTATTTTATTCATTTATGTAAGAAATAAAAATAGCTACTTATAATAAGAAGTAGGTAGAGATCTTCTACTATCTAAAGTCCCACGCCTTCACATCTCAAAACGCTTCAATTTTTTTATTATTATTTAAAAAGCACCACCAACACTCTCAACGCATAGTTGATGGCTGTCTCAGCACATGTATTGAGAGTGTTGGTGGTATATTGAAGCGTTTTGAAACGTGATGGCGCGGGACTTTAGATAGTGAAGATCTCTACCTGGCCTGGGCGATCGAGCTCTGCTTAGGACATTTTATCTCTTATATAGTACCTATAGATAGTACCTATATATAAAATTCTCGTGCCACAGTGTTTGTAACCAAACTCCTCCGAAAGGGCTCGACCGATTCTTATGAAATTTGGTGTGTATGTTCAGTAGGGCTGAGAATAGGACGTAAGCTATTTTTCATACCCACCCAAAAAGAAAACTATGGCGGTACGAAGTCCGCTGGGTCAGCTAGTTAGTCTATAAAAATTGATTTTTGCTGTAGGTAAAAAACAAAAAACAAAAATAAATTGACCAGATAGTAGACCACTCGAGCGTAGAAAACCCGCACTGTCTACACGCTCGCTGTAACAGTTATGGTGACGAGTACATATAATCTACTACTACAGTCTATTTGCGTCCCACTGCTGGGCACAGGCCTCCCCTCATTATGAGAGGGTTTGGGCTATAATAGTCCCCACGCGGGCCCAGTGCGGATTGGGGACTTCACACACATCTTTGCATTACTTCGCAGATGCGTGCAGGTTTCCTCATGATGTTTTCCGTCGCCGAAAAGCTCATAGTAAATTCAAATTGAATTTCGCACGTAAGTAAACTTAGAGGTGCGAGCCGGAATCGAACCCCCGACCCTCGGCATGAGAGGCGGTGGCTCGAACCACTAGGCCACACCACGGCTTTTAGAACATATAAGCTGTGAAATTACCATGAAATTACCGATCATATGCGTATGCGTAATAATAATAGTAGGTATCCAGATTATACAAATTGTGATTTGAAAAGTGGCATTTTACAAAATTAAATTGTTTTGTGTCCTGAATAATGTTTAGAATCTACGGTACGTAGCTAGTATCTAAACTTTAGATACTAGCTACAATGTCAGTTATACATATAAATCGTAGGTACGAGTAGGTACAAGCGAAATAAACTAATGATTTATTATTATTTACCTACTACATTTAGATTTACACATTGATGTTTCGACCGGCGTGCAAAACGGAACTCAATTAGGAATTAAAAAAAAAAACAAAAAGAGACATTGACATTTTGTTGTGGTTATAATCATATGTACCTACGTAATGTAATGTAATGTCCCGCATTTGCCCGCAAATGCTACGTGCTATTTTCATCAATGCCTCAGTTGTATATTCTTTGGTGTTCTTTGGCCTGAATCCGCGCGCCTTCTAAGTTGTGTTTTGCTATACCGTGATGATGGTGATGGTATTGATGGTGGTGGTGATGATGATGATGGAGATAGTGATGTGATGATGATGGAGATGGTGATGTGATGATGATGGAGATAGTGATGTGATGATGATGGAGATGGTGATGTGATGATGATGGTGACGACGACGAGTAGTATTTCCTCACAGTTTGAGAAAAGCATTGTACCTATAGACCTCGGCCGCAACAGCATTGCCGGACTCGTACCTACTAAGAAGGCGTCCGGCAATGCGCTCCTTAGCGGCGTCTGCAATAATGTACTATTTGTACTTTTTACCGGGAAACGTCTACAGGAACAGCTAAAAAAAAGAAATATAACTTTGTATGGGAATCACCTTCGGGTGATACGAAGTTCATTCACCCGGCCAACCTATAGGGTCATTATTTATAAATGTTTATAATATAGTATGGATGGATATCACAGTCTCTTTTGGCTGTAATAAAATTGTGACAAAAAGACGCTCGGTCGCCTGTGACTTGCTTTCGCAGTAGCTGTACCTGCGCTGTACCTACTGCCGCCGCCGTCGAGACGTCCGATAGCCCGCGTCGCGTACAGCCGTCGAGTCGGCCGAACGGTAAGTATAGGAGCGGGTGATCGACATTCGTATTCTCGTTGTTGGAGATTGGTAGTAGGTACAAACAATGATACAAGTGGAATATGAATTCGGAATATTTTAGAGGTGTTTGTTATTTTCCTGGATAGGTATCCCTAATTAGTACATACCTATTTTACTAGAATTGAGAGAATGAATATTTTTTATGTAGGTGGTAGGTAAACGGAACTCTATACTTTGCGCGTACCTATAGGGTATTACTATTAGTCCGTTTTCTATTGGGAATGCTTGTATGGAGAGGTCGAAATTTTGAGTACAGCAATGCCATTTGGTAGGAATGTTATACACATTGACCTTAGTCCAAAACGCCCGGTAGCCACTTTGAACTCCTCGACTGGTGGGGGGGGAGGGGGGGGTTAAAGTACAGAGCTCCCGGCGTTCGGAAAAAAAATCCTGTCGGATTCGTTTGGACTTTTGAGTCAAGTTTGGTGTCGTTTTCAGGTAACTAGATGATGCCCAATTCATTCCTCATACCAGTTTTTAGGGTTCCCTAGCAAAATATGACGCAATACTTAAAATAATAAACTTTTATTAGTAGCGAAATGCAAACAAACCCTCATATTTTCATATTTTTGCATGAAATTTGGTTTATAAAAAAATACTGTCTGAAAGCCCATTTAATGCAGAATCTAAAAACATAAACAGTAAGTATATACTTTACAATTTTCAATGAAAAATAAAATATTGAATGTACTGCGACGGTCGTCAGCGCAGCGTAGTGGGCGGTAACAAGACCCGAAAAACTGTCAATGTCAACGCAAAAAGCTTTTATAATATCAATAAATTAAAGTGCTTACAATAATATCACACTTGTTATAAATATTCTCTTAATTATTATGAATTAAAACAAATGTGTTTTTTTAAAAAAACACACGAACTTTCGCCTTTATTACTTTAGTGTCATTTTTAATCATCTTCAATTTATAAACGAATTCAGATAATGTTGCCTGACTTCGTAGTCAGGCAACATTATTAAAAGTAAAGAAAAATAATAATAGAACGTTTTGTGAATTAGTTTTACTTACAACCACCTCCACAATTACATAACTCAGTACATTTGAGCTAGCGTTTGAAACATTGCACCTGGAACATCAAGATTTCACGCACCGACATCTTTTTAATTCTAGGCATTCTTGAGCAGCCGGAGGGCTTTGGGTCCACAGTGGCACCCAAGTTTCTTCTTCTTTCTGCCAAACCCATTCATATCGGCAAGAAATATTTTGCATCGCGTCTTCTTTAGGCACTTTTTTTGTAATATAAAATCCATATCCATATTAATTTGGCATGGAGATAGTTCGGGTCCCCAAAGGACATAGGCTACTTTTCATCCCGGAAAAACGCGTAGTTCCCGCGGGAAAGCGATAACCAAATTCGCGAAGTCGCGGGCAGAAGCTATTTTGTTATTATAAATCTGGTCAAGAAATTGATAATTTAATAAAGGCGAAAGTTCGTGTGTTTTTTTTTTACTTCTTCACGCTCAAGAGGCTGGACCAATTTTGATAAAATTCGGTATGGAGGCAGCTGAAACCCTTGAGTAATACATAGGCTACTTCTTAACAGCGGGTAATACCGCAGGGCGCCGCTAGTATAATATTAAAAAGAAGAAAATCAGGTAAAGAGAGAAAAACACTTTTGTTTTAATTCATAATAATTAAGAGAATATTAATTACAAGTGTGATATTATTGTAAGCACTTTAATTTATTGATATTATGAAAGCTTTTTGCGTTGACTTTGTCAGTTTTTCGGGTCTTGTTACCGTCCACTACGCTGCGCTGATGACCGTCGCAGTACATTCAATGTTTTATTTTACATTGAAAATTGTAAAATTTATACTTACTGTTTATGTTCTTAGATTCTGCATTAAATGGGCTTTCAGACAGTATTTTTTTATAAGCCAAATTTCATACAAAAATATGAAAATATGAGGGTTTGTTTGCATTTCACTACTACTAAAAGTTTATTATTTTATATATTGCGTCATATTTTGCTACGGAAGCCTAAAAAACTGGTATAAGGAATGAATTGGGCATCATCTAGTTACCTGAAAACGACACCAAACTGGACTCAAAAGTCCAAACTAATCCGCCAGGATTTTTTTTCCGAGCGCCGGGAGCTCTGTACTTTAACCCCCCCTCCTCCCCTCCAGTCGCGGAGTTCAAAGTGGCTACCGGGTGTTTTGGACTTAAGTCAACTTGTACACCATTCCTACCAAATGGCATTGCTGTACTCAAAATTTCGACCTGTTTCCCAATAGAAAACGGACTATATTGATAAATCAATCAAACAATATGAATTTCAACAACGATGATACACCTGATTCAGGTACTTACTTGCATCGCGATTCTTATAAGAAATTACGACTCTCCCCGACTAGGTGAGCATTTTCACTCAAAAGTGTACCACGATGAAAATTCAGGTTTTATTTTTAAAGTATTTAATTTCTTAATTTTTTTAGCCAGAATAAAGAGTATACCTTAAAATTTATGAAATTTAACACGGTCCCCCTGAAATATCCTTAGTTTTTAAATAAACAAGGAACTTAGCTGACATGGTAGTCAATTCCTGTCAGTTTTGTTACTATATGGGCATTTTCACTCAAACTTGTACCCCCTGGTTTTGACAGTGTCCCACTACTTCAATATTTTATTACTGCCAAATATATTTGTTTGTGAATATTCGAATGGCATCTATATAAACTATATTCCTTAAATTATAGATTTCATCCCTAAATTCAAGTGAATTATGCTAAATGTAATTATTATGATTTTTTAAAGCCGCTCGGGTAGCACTTTTTGACGTGTCCCACCCCAATGTCGACTTTTTTAAAGTTGAATAATTAAAAAAGTATTGGGAAACATGAAGTCAATTGATGGCGTCCATAATCTACATTAGTTTGCTCGTCACAGGAATGAATATCGTAATAAAATTAATAATATTTCATATTAAAAACTAAATTTATATAGTGGTACCGAAAACTGTTGCCACCTGACATGTCAGGTTTGTGACCGCCAAAACGGGGCCAGAAATCCCACCAATTCATTTTTTTATCATATAAATAGCAACATTGAATGCCACTTGACTAGTTAGCCACAGGTTTAAAAATCCCGCGTGCGCAGGAGTGACGTGAAGCGAGGTGAAATTCGGTATGGAGGCAACTGAAGCCCTGGATTAATACATAGGCTACTTCTTAATAGCGGGTAATACCGCAGGGCGCCGCTAGTATAATATTAAAAAGAAGAAAATCAGGTAAAGAGAGAAAAATACATTTGTTTTAATTAATAATAATTAAGAGAATATCTATTACATGTATGATATTATTGTAAGCACTTTAATTTCTTGATATTATGAAAGCTTTTTGCGTTGAAATTGACAGTTTTTCAGGTCTTGTTACCCTCCCCTACGCTGCGCTGACGACCGTCGCAGTACATTCAATATTTTATTTTACATTGAAAATTATAAAAGATATACTTACTGTTAATGTTTTTAGATTCTGCATTAAATGGGCTTTCAGACTGTATTTTTTACAAATCAAATTTCATACAAAAATATGAAAATATGAGGGTTTGTTTGCATTTCGCTACTACTAAAAGTTTATTATTTTAAGTATTGCGTCATATTTTGCTACGGAACCCTAAAAAATTGGTATGAGGAATGAATCGGGCATGATCTAGTTATCTGAAAACGACACCAAACTTGACTAAACAACCCAAACTAATCCGCCAGGATTTTTTTTCTGAGCGCCGGGAGCTCTGTACTTTAACCCCCCCTCCCCCCACCAGCCGCGGAGTTCAAAGTGGCTACCGGGCGTTTTGGACTTAGGTCAACGTGTATAACATTCCTACCAAATGGCATTGCTGTACTCAAAATTTCGACCTGTTTCCCAATAGAAAACGGACTATTACGCGGTTGCATAGACATATATAATACTTCGTAAGTATAAAAATCATTGCGCGGTTGCCATTCCGATTCGCGGAATAGACGCGCGTCTCAATAGCCCTGTCCCGCTCTCTCCTACCGGCCGACCCTATGCCCCCGCGCCGCGCGCGCCAGCCACTCCAGCCGCCAGTCAGTCGCCAACTTTGAGCCATCACAACGCACACGCTACATTTTTGAGAAGAATTCACGATCACTTGTGATTAGGGCTTCGCCGCACACCGTGTTCTCATTTTACACCAAGACTCCACCGTGCGTGACAACTTTGTTGTTGTATTCCAGCGAGTGTTCGCGCTAATAGAATCGCTTCAACGGTCGCAGACTGAAGCACTGAAAGAAATATTTCGACGCCGGTAACATGCATGGCCGAGGGCCAGGGCACTCTTTCCGGCTGCAAAGCCACAGGAGTCGGTAGAAACCTTATTAGTGCTTACGGAGGTCGCCGCCCGTCACATCGTATAGGTATATTATATTTTCGACGCCGCAAGACAGTCAAAACACTGACATGTTTATAGTGAGACTCCCGGAGAATGATATCTCAGAAAGAGCGCAATTGGACATGACTTACGCCCTCCTTTCTAATCTAATAAGATAAGGAAAAGAGTACGGAGGGAAGACTTTGAGAAGGAGAGGAAACCGAGCCTTTGAAGGGCGCTTGAGCGCGCCGTGCGGTAGCAAGGCGCCCTGCGCGCCCGCGGCGGCTGCGGCGCCGCAGTCTTCGCCCGCGCCGACTGCCCAGACGCCCGCGTCAACCCAGGCGAGACCAATTCCCATAATTACTTTGCGAACGCACAACGTGTTATCAGTGAAAAAATAAAAGTGATCAAAGCTTTTATAGTAGAGATCTTCTAGTATCTAAAGTCCCGCGCCTTCACATTTCAAAACGCTGCAATTTATTTAAAAAGCACCACCAACACTCTCAACACATGTGTGCGTGCTGAGACAGCCATCAACTGTGCGTTGAGAGTGTTGGTGGTACTTTTTAAATAATAATGAAAAAATGCAGTTTTGAAATGTGAAGGCGCGGGACTTTAGATAGTAGAACATCTCTATCTAGTCTCGGTTGTGTTTCGGTAGTGAAGTGCGTCCGTTCGACTCGGTAGTAGCCATGTCCCTGCCCTTCATGCCAAATACCTTCTGATATTATAAATGCGAAAGTAACTCCGTCTGTCTGTTACCACTTCATGTTTCAGCCGCTGAACCGATATTGATGAAATTTGGTTTGGAAATGGTTGAGCCCCGGGGAAGATTATAGGTCACTTTTATCCCGGAAATCCTCTCTTAGTGCTGCCCTACATTCCCTAAGGAACTTGCACTCCAAATTTCAGCTCTCTACAACCAGTAGTTTCGGCTCTGCGTTGATCAATCAGTCAGTCAGTCAGTCAGTTTCTTGTTTTATATATATATAGATAACCGCTATTTTTTTAATCATTAGGATTGAATGCGGCAATACAACCCGCTGTCATATCATCTCAGACAGATACTCTAAAAAAACTGAATAGCCAGATTTATTATTATTATCCGTAGAGTGTGATCGAGTAAACTTTTGTCTCTATTTCAGATCAAACATCTTCTGGAATGCCTTGGATCTGTCTTCCTAGGAGGGACAAAGTAAGCTTTCTCGAAGAGAAAGATTACATTTACCTGCGGCCTGTGAGCAACAACGAAGAGACATTGTGAAACCAATCACTGCTAATCAGAACCAACCTTATCATGTGTAAAATTGTGATATATTTTGTTATACCTATTTTAATAAACTTGTCAGAAATGTGTAGCAATTTTATTTTCGTGTGGCTGTGTGGCAATATACTTACTGAGATAAGATAAAAAGATGAAGATAAAATGAATAATATTTGGAATTCAACACTATTGATCTAGGGGTACTAGACAACGATATAAATACTTATAAAGAGAAATGTGTAAATACATATGCAAATAAAGATCCATGACATGAGTACAAATGTTCATTCTCATCATAGGTAGGTAGGTACTCTGTCAGTCGTGTAGGTGTTTAGATATTTTGATAAAATAACAAAATATTAGGAATTTGTAAAGTAACAACTATTTAGTTGATAATATTATATACTATACCTTGGACAGCTCATCGCACCAACATCTCGGTGCTCAAAGAACTCAAACTCGACCAACAATATCCGTCCATGGTTCGTCTAAGCCGAATCGTCAAATACTTCGGTCACATCTACTACTACTACTACACAGCCTTTTCACGGCCCACTGCTGGGCACAGGCCTCTCATTACGAGAGGGTTTGGGCTGAAGTCCCCATGCGGGCCCAGTGCGGATTGGGGACTTCACACACATCTTTGAATTACTTCGCAGATGTGTGCAGGTTTCCTCACGATGTTTTCCTTGACCGAATAGCTCAGTGGTAAATTCAAATTGAATTTCGCACATAAGTAAACTTACAGGTGCGAGCCGAAATCGAACCCCCGACCCTCTGCATGAAAGGCGGTGGGTCGAACCACTAGGCTTACCTTCAGTCACATAACTCGTGGAAATCCGACAAGTTGGAGAGACTAAATGCTGAAGGGAAAAGACCCAGAGAGAGGAGGCCGAACAGGTGCCGCCGGTAAATGCGGCGATGCACCAGGGCGAAGATCGCTGCACATGGAAGACCGTCACAAGAAGTATGTGCCGGAGGAGGAGGATAATGTAACGAAATCCACACGGATTTTTATCCTTTGATTAAAAATAGTAGTAGAAATAAATAATCATATCTAGATTAAAAATATTTCTATAATGTCAAGTAAAATATATCAAAAGTTTCACTAGTTTTATTTTTCCCCTTTACAAATATTTATTATAGAAAAACGAAAAAAAAAATACAAAAAGTTGAAAAAGTGAGGATCGAACCCACGACTTCCACGATTTATACTTCATAAAAAGAAATCACAAAAACCACAGCGCCACAGAAGCTCTGTGATTCTCGGCGAAATTAAGCCTTGGTTTCCACTACGTTTCACTACCTCAGTATGTGTGCGTGAGTTCATTCTCGGCAGACTTGTCGCCTTTTTTCCTAAATGAAAGGTGATGTACGGATAATTATGTGAAATTGAGATGTATAATATATCCCTTCAATCGCATAGTCCATCAAAGTGTACCTTTGGGCTTGGAATTTTGCGTAAATCCTGAAAATTACAATATCTACCACCCGCGCCATCTATTATCGTAGAGGCTACATAAAACCGTGAGTTATCACCTTAAAGTAAGGCAGCAAAGCTATACTAAGGCAGAATTTACGATGCAACATAAACTTACATTGTGTTCGAACACATTTTATACATCACGAAACGCACTAGTTGGAAATTTAAAACACAAACAGTACCAATGTGGCAGACTCCAGAACGCTCTTTATGTACATTTGCGCTGTAAGCCTGTAACTGAAAAACAGATGTCGATGTTACGATATTAAATAGGTATATACATTGCTTTTGTCTTTTGTGTGTTTTGATGATGTAAAATGTCGATTCCGTGCAAAGTAGAATAGATACATTTTTCATTTACAGATAGATCAAACTCTCTATCTATACGATATACTTCATCATTTTCCTGGACGGCGGGCAAGACGCTTGCTTGCCGTTTGGAAGATTTCTATCAGCTTGGCTTAGCTGATAGAAATCTTCCAAACGGGATTTATCTTTTCATCTGAGTACTTGACATGCAAAATGCTTGTCTAGCCAATCGATACACCGTTACAAGAAGCAATTTTATCAAACGACAACCGTGACAGACAGCTTTATCTTAAGGGGCATGACCGTTTGGCGTATAATTATATTCTTATTCGTACGGTCGACGTCAAAGAGTTATTTACACTCTATTATGTTGTATTGAGGTCCAAAAGTGTAAATAATCTCTTTGACGTCAACTGTACGAACGCATTTCTAAGTTCATCTGCATTTTCCTTTCCAAACTATTACGCTAAATGATTACGCGTAGATTAGATTGCGTTACGAAGAACATACAAATGTCCATTTCATGGAGTTCGCACAATAGAAAATCTACTTAATGTGTCGTAACGAAACGAAAGCAAGAAGAGAATTTACGAAGTTTGTTTGCGTAACATGCATGCTTTTGCCGACATTGTAATGGGATTTCTGAACGAGCTTGTGCAATAATTAAATTTAGAATTTTGCACGGAGCGGAACCGGCCGGGCGCACGTTGTTCGCTAATTAAATCGCATGCATTGTGATTATTTTTACTTTAAATTGAATGCAGTTTGAACGAGATGCGAAATTTAGATTTAAAAGATTATTGGATTGTTTTAAACATAACATCAGATAGGTTTTATTTTAATATAAAAGTTGAAAAAGACAATAGCATTATTTTTCTGTCATAATTAATTACATAAATTTAATGAGGTTCGCAACACAGATATGTTTAACCGCTAATTATATTGATCGAATGACATCATATCGTCAACGTAAATATTTATGGCGTTGTGTCGTGGTACAAAATGCATATAACGTAACATATTAATTTACTCTCGGTGACGTGACGACTCTTAATGGATGTTAGAGTGCTTTTAGTGCGTTTTATGAGACAACCTCTGTTGTTCTGCTCGAGTCACGAGAAACAGGAGCAATGGTGCCCATTTATTGAATAATGTTGCCATAGTCCAAAATACTAATATATCCAAACTATAGCAGTAATTTTAATTTTGTAAAATAAAGGTTAAAAAATTGAAACATTTTAATCTCACAACAACTCACACGCAAAGCTAATAGCTAGTACTTTTAGCGACTATAACCGGTAACAAAACACAACCAATTACCTATTTCCGTCGTTAATTATATACCTACGTATACTTCACCTACACCAGCACGTAACGTATGTACTTTCCACAAACATACGCGTTTATTCTTAAATCGAATATCAATTGACAAGTCGCTAAATTGACTGTATCCTCTTCTTACTCATTTGGAAAAATAAAATTTGAAAGATATAAAGATTAAAATTGGGTATGTTAAATAATATAACATTTCAATGGTGGGTGCCATATTAAATGTCGTCGTTAAAAGTTAAAACCTGCATCGAGCTTCTGAGCACGTTCACATTGAAAGTACAACGAAGCGGTATAATATAATGCCGATAAATTCCTTCATGCACTCTAGAAGAATAAAGGCCCTATCCTTTATGCTAGAAGAGAACAAAGGAGGAGACGTGGTACTTCATCAGAGGTAATCATCGCCGGTCACCCATTGATTTGTTAAAAACCAGAAGAGTCGTCACGTTTTGCCGATCTATAGGAGCACACTCGCTTCTAAAAAAACGATATTTTCATTAAACAGATCAAATACTCTTTAAAGAAAAGATAAAATGTATTGAAACATCTAATCGACTGCCGACAGGATGTCATTCTGGGTCACGAAATAGCCGGAGTGATATCGATCGGTATGTGGACAGTTGATGTGTCAAATACGTTTACATTTTAAATATTTAAACCACTGGAGTACCGGCACTTTCTGTGTTTTGGTATATACTTAATAAAACTCATATGATTTGTTTATAGCTGCCGCATAGCCTAAACTAGTGAGCGCTGTAGTAAAAACTTTTTTACAGTGGGGCGAAGAAAGTATTTTAGAAAATCCATTCGCTAAATTAATGGAAGGACAAGAATATACCGCAAGCAAATGTTTTTTTACATTGCAGAGGATACACATATAAATTGAATCTTTCGTAGAGCAACGACGAAACACTTTATGCCAAGCGAGCTTTCCGACTAGCCTAATGTCAGCGATCACAATAGTTTAGATTGCCTCTATTTGATGCTTTATAAATAGACCTTCCGTTTATTCATTCAACATTCGTTCGAACGACCTTCTCGCTCTCGAATGGTCCCTAATGGCATACGACAAAGACTGTTTAGAACTTGATAACCATGTATTGTGGGTGTGTACGCATCTTGACACTAGCTGTTTTTATTTTAATTGTGAAGTGGGAGACTTAAATGCTTGCTTTATAAATAGACCTTCCGTTTATTCATTCAACATTCGTTCGAACGACCTTCTCGCTCTCGAATGGTCCCTAATGGCATACGACAAAGACTGTTTAGAACTTGATAACCATGTATTGTGGGTGTGTACGCATCTTGACACTAGCTGTTTTTATTTTAATTGTGAAGTGGGAGACTTAAATTCAAGCGATCTGTGCAACTCTGTGGATATATTTGGTAACATAATTAATGCATAGGTAATTACGTTTTAAATGCGTTAAACTTAGCAGTTACGTTAATTTAAACCAGCACGAAATAAACAGAAAATGTTTTATAAATTTCATAACCCATTAAAACTTATGAAGCTACGAGCAACATTCTAACAAGTGTTGAAAAAAATATGAATGGGTTTCGTTTCATAACTTCCGTATAGCGAATTATTTAACTGGATTACTTTCACAGAGGTGATTTATTTTTCCCGGCCTTAGACAATTTAGACATTGTTCTTGTTTCAGATACAATTTCTTTGCTTCTCACGCGACTCCTATTTATTTCGTAACGTACCATGCAATTGGAATGATAAGACATTGCGCAAAAAAAGATATAAAGTATTTGGTCCGTTTGTTAACGAAATCCCCTTCAGACTTCCATCCAAGTCATTTCAGTTAACATTTAGCCGTATTATATGTACTCATTAGAGTTAAACAAATCATGATGCTTTAAACTAACTATGGACCTTTGTAATGTAACAAACAATGCATCACTTTCAGACAAAATATTTATGATAAGTGACTACTTTTGTTTGTTATCCTTTTACATTGTATGAGTCAGTATGAAATGTGGATTGTCTTGTTTGTTGACTTTATATTACCGAGCCTCCTTACTCATCAGTACAAAATAAATCAATTTAGGACAACGTATGGGCTACTTATCGCGATGGTACCGAGGTTAAACTTCTAGTGTATTCGTAGAGATTATGTTATTGTGCGTAAAGATAAACAACAAATTTGAATGCCTCTATCCGTCTATTGATAAAGTTGCCAGCATTCACACAATTTTGTTCAGGAAAACAATGGTCTTAAAACGTGCGTTAAATCCGCATAATACCAGTAAGAACCTACCTGCTAAATGCTATTTGAAACACGAGCTGACGTAACCCATGGAACCTATTCAGCGGTAGCAGCTGCAAAACACATAAATGGCTGAATTCCGCACTACAAAGGACGTAAAACGAATAAGAACGAGAATTAGTCACACAATGACCACGTCTAGTACAGACAATGCTAATTAAACCATAAAAGAAATAAATGAGTCATCAAGCCATCAAGTTTTGGAAATGATAAATGAAGCTATGGTAAATCCCACAATTAGGCCAAACGCTTTACAATAAAAAGCGGTTGCGCAATGTCTCTAGTTGCGTAGCGTCAAAAGCCTGTGAATGAAAGAAACCGCAAGCCATTAATGCAAATATTGAATGCTACGACATTACATTAAGGTAACACGCGAGCAAATCGGAAGCCAATATTGTTGGTGTCCTCGAGTTCTCGACACCTAAAAATTTCACACCTTGCCAAATCAGCCGTAAAGAGCTCGTTCTTTTGGTGCAACTTCCTTTGTCTGCGTCTCGCTTAGTGTCATTTTTTCTTAAGGCAAAATGCACCAGATGCTTTGACAGGTGGATAGCGTCGACGGACGTGAGCATTTTGTGTAGGTAACTCACAAAGAAAAAAGTCTTATCAACACCTGCTTTAACCACTGTCCACAAAGTGATCAACTGTATAGTGTATATGGACGACTTTACATTTCGTTCAAAACCATGCCTTTGTTTGCTAAATGCTATTTTATATTATAAAGCTTTCTTCGTTTTCTAAACGACTTTATAAATTTAAAACGTCCAATGCAGTCGGCAGGAAAGCCCTTCTTTAGAATCGCTTTAAGAAAGCGGCAATGGACGCGAGGTTCTGGATACCGATGCCAAGGTCAGGTGCATTGGTGAAAGGTCTGCCCGGGCGAGGTATGTTCGAAAACAGGTTCCTGTTGCTGTCGGAGATAGGGAGGGAATAGGCCAATGTACTTATGTAAGTTACGTTGAATTATGCGGTGCGCCTGAGATGGTTGAGATGTTTCTCTTACTCTTTTACTGATTTTGTATCTGTCTGTAGACGCTACTCAATCACAAGTTATAAGGAATTATAGAAGTTTATTCCTGCGATATAAAAGGTTTTTCCATTTCATGCGTTTCGATTCGAGCCTCATGCACTATATGTAAATAGGCCTTTAAGGCACTGAATGACAGGGCATCAATGATCACTATCAATATGACACTCATTATGATAAGCCCATTCAGCTATTGGCATTATCAGATAAGAACTACGTGTTTCAACTCACAGTAAGTAGGTACCTTAATATTTTGCATTTTTTAACTGGGTAATAACGCCATTTTGATACATTGTGTGCAACAGTTGTGATAATGTGCTTGTTGACATGACTCGGACGTCAGGGCTTGGATGATATCACTTCGGTCTCAGAGTTCAAGATTGTAACTGTATGACGTCATTTTTTGCATTCCGTTCTCAGTTCATACGCCGCATTCTGCGTCACGCTCAATTACTGCAGTTCCGTTTGATAGCAGTTCAGTTAAAACTTCGCTACGGTACGCTGTCCCAAGAAACTATAATTATGCCCTCTGATTTTATAGCCAGGTGTACAAGGGAGGGCATTGACTTTATGCGGATTATAGAAACTGGCCCGTTATAAAACCACAATATTATTGCCCAAAATCAAGACCGGCTCTGGCTTGACCGGTGGGTTGAAAAGCCTGTGCTAGCGTTCACAAATTCACAGTAATGGCTTATTAGAGCTTTGCTGTCCGGCTTTTAAGGTAAAAGTTCGGCCAAATAGAGAGCCAGCCAGCCGGCTAGGTAGAGTCCGGCTTTTTCATTTTATGAGATGGCAACCCAAAACGCGCCATTTAGACCTGGAGGGTGATATGGTAATTAGGTTCGTTATTTGCAAATGCATACTGGTAAATATGGGAATATTTCCTCGAATCGTAAATGATCTAATATTAGCACAATAATAAGGCAAATTCGCGAGTTGGTGCGATTGGCTGGACAGTCTGGGCAAATATGCAATGACGTTATCAAATCATTAAGTAAGTACCTTGTACCATTTCGATTTTAGAGCATGGTTATTCGGCATCAAACAAGTGTATCAGTCAGGTTAGTCTCTGCGGTCTGCGGGGGGAATGGTTTTGTGGTCGATAGTTTAAGACCTTTTTATTTCATCCGTGTTTTATTTTAGACCAGTATAAAGTAAACAGTAAAGTTCTAGATAACGCAGTCAGACTGCCAATGCCAATTGACAGATAAACAGTGTCGCTCGTCTCTCTGACATCGGAAATCCTATTTTATAGAAAAAACCGTGATACAACATCGAAAACTAGTGTAACGGTACTCAATAAGAATACAAATACGGACAGAGAGAAAGCGTTGAGGATTTCCAGTCGGGTGAAAGCCGACGCCAGTGCTAACGCCGCGTCGCGTCGTACGGACGAAAACATAACCTCAAAATGTCGCTCGCAGTCGCCTCCGCCGTCGTACTCGCAGGACTAGGCGTTTATTGGTACTTGAACAGACATAAACCCATAAAACACATCCTGTGGGAGCTGCGATACACCATCGACATGCAAGGAGCGGGAGTCGGCGGCCTTATCGACGACTGGGTGAATATCACAAGAAACAAGATAGTGTTGCCAGAGGCGGACGGAAAAATTGCCGTTATCACTGGGGGAGCGCGGGGCATCGGCATCGAAGTTGTTAGAGGACTATTAAAAGCGAAAATGGTCGTTGTTATGGGTATAAGAAAACCAGAATTAGTCAAGAAACTATCTGAACAATTTGAAAACGGAGAAAATCTACATGCCTTCCCATTGGATTTACTTTCCTTGAAGTCTGTGAAGGAATTTGCCGAGAATGTTTCAAAGAAGTTCCCAGAAATACATATTTTGGTGAATAATGCAGGAATTATGTTTGGAGATTATAAACTCACTGAAGATGGTATTGAATCTCAGTTGGCTGTCAATCATGTTAGCCATTTTTACTTGACACATTTATTGTTGCCAGCACTGAAAAAGGGTGGCAGGATTGGGGAGTGTGCAAGGATAGTGAATGTTTCTTCATGTGCTCATTATCCTGGGAAGATCTTCTTTGAGGATATCAATTCGAAGGATTATTATGACACATCAGCTGCTTACGCACAGTCTAAACTTGCACAGGTAAATGAGAAAAACATACAAAAGCTTTACAAACTTCTGCTACCTTGTTAATAATATCATGTATTTATTTTAACTTATATTTGTTCGTTTTTTTTTCAGTTAATGAGTGCAAGATATGTAAATAAGTTACTGGAGGAATCAGGAGACAGTGTAAGATGCTACTCGGTTCACCCTGGAATTGTCGACACAGATCTATTCAATGGCACATTGTTCAAGACTGTATTTCCCTGGGCGATGAAGTTATTCTTCAAATCACCAGAAAAAGGAGCTGTATCAATTCTTCATGCGTGTTTTGACAAAGATTTGGAGAAGAAAGGCGGTTTATATATTAGCAACTGTAGAGAAGGCATAAGCAATAAATTCTCCAAAAATGTTGACCATCAGAAAAAACTGTTTGAAATGTCATGTGAACTAGTCAAGATAAATAAAGAGAATTTCGGACATATATAAATTAATACACTCAGTTTAAATCTCATTAAATGAATAGTTATTAAGACTATGAAATATTTATTGCATTTATTTACAAATAAGTAACAAATAAATAAATAATGTTTATAATGAAGTGTATTTTTTTTTCTTGGGCATATTTCTTTGGTTTCTTTTTGTAAACCTATGAAATAAAAACCATAAATCATTTTAAATTGTTAAAGGACTTAAATGATGACTTCTGATGAAATGACATTGTCAGTCAAAACAATTGATAGTTCACTAAGTTCAGTAAGTAAGGAACAATTCTCGTTTCTTTCCATGTCCTATTCCCATACTGAATTTGAAATTAAATAAAAGAAGCATTTTGCGACTTCTTCCTCTTGAAACATCAATTGTTTCTTGACATTGACAGTGTTAAAGATGTAATAGGTATTCATAATATCAAATTAATGTAATCAGCAACAGGCACACAACACATGCAATTGATATCAAATAGATAACCTGTCACTATCTCGGAAATCTACCACTATTAAGATTCAAGTAAATAATATTTGATAATTATTACAGAAACGATAATTTTTAGAACACTACTACATTGCATATAATTAAAAAATAAGAAACTTTCAATTCATATGAACTATGTAAATGCACAGAAAATTATAAATAGATACTTAATAATGGAAAGCATCAAGACTAACTACACTCACCTGCTAAAGAATCCAGAAAATCCTTTCTTCTTCAGTTTAGCTTGATCCGGTATTGAAGGACCAATGTCATCCTCCTTGGAGGCATTAGAACCGAGGGAGCACTCTGACAAACTCGAAACTGTACTCGAAAAGGATCCCCCATCTTTGCCTCTTTGGTGGCCGCTCACACTGCCTCCCCAATTCAAAGTGCTCTTTGGAGAATCACTTGTATCACTTTTCTCACATGTTGATATAGAAAAGTTGCCTTCATCACTGAAGCTGCTCTTTTTCGACAACTTGTCTATATCATCGCCAGTGTCCTCCGCAGGTTTTTCCGCTTTGGGACTCACGAAATGCAGTTGCTTCGTGATGGGATTGTATGCCAACTGCATATTGTCCAGTGCCTCGCTCAACCGCATCCCGCCTTTTTGGCACGGCGAAGCCATCGCGAATGTTTGAATCTCGAACGCACTCACAAACACTGGCCATGTTTACGCGAAGTTCTCCGAATACCCATTGCTTATAGTTTTAAATCAGACACACATGTTATCAGTCCCGTTCGTTGTTTTCATTCCAGTTCTAACGAAGCGCTTAACGAAATCATAACACTTAATGTTAGAAAACGATTGTCTAATTAGTGTTTGGCTCTAGATACATAACAACCTTCGTTTGCTCAGCGATTTGTAAAATCAAATATTTACAATCGATAATTTATTAATTTTTAGAACATTAGCTAGGGTTCCATTATAAATATTAACTATTTATTTACACTACGAACTAGAATTACATTCGATTAAAACTAAACATACTAAACACAAAGCACACACCCATCGCCTTTTACTTTCTACTGTAAATAAATTGACTTGACACGAGATTTGCTGCGCTTGGCTTTGCAAAGTTGTAGATGCGGTCCGGATTGAACCAATACCAAAACAATATTCACTATCTCATTCCCACAATACACATCCACCCGTAATGCGAAAGAGAGATCGTCTATATTTCGGACCTAAGTTTGTTGAATCGTGTCAGTAATGTTTGAGAAGTTCGTCACAAAAGTTATTATACTTCCGATTAGAAAAGGCTCGTCGAACTTAGAGTAGTCTTTCGTATATTTTACAATTTTACTTGGTCGGGTTCATATGTTCTGTTGATAACTTCGTTTGACTGAAATGTCAAATGTCTGCGTTTAGTTACTCCTGCATTAGATTTGGTTATCATCTACTAACATCTGTCCGCGACTTCGCCCGCGCGCGTGCTATTCGCCTATCGCGTTCCCGCGGGAACTATAAGTTTTTCCGGCATAAAAAAGTAACCCTTTAAAAAGTTAGCCTTTCCCGGGACTCGAACTATCTCCATGCTAAATCGGTCCAGCGGTTGACGCGTGGTAAGCTAACGTAACTAGACAGTTACTTTCGCATTTATAATTAGCAAGGTTTACAAATGGAGAAAAAACTCATTTGGGGAATCGGGCAGCTATCATGGTGCTACACGAGTCAGCGTCAACATCAACGGAAGAACCTCGGAATATTAAAAAATGAAACAAATGTCATCATCATCATTTCATCATTTGCTTGCCCTTTTCCCACGTTATGTGGGGTCGGCACAACATGTTTTCTTCTTCCATTCGCTTCTATTAGCAGTCATCTCTCTACTAACGTCTTTCATACACATATCATCCTTCACGCAATCCATCCACACCTTCCTAGGTCTACCTCTTCCTCTATATCCATCCACATCCATATCTAATACTCTTCTAGAAATATGGCTTTCATCCCTCCTCATCACATGCCCAAACCACATCAACCTTTTACTCCTCATCTTTTCTGTTATTGGCGCTACTTTCAAACTTCCCCTTATATACTCATTTCTAATCTTATCCATCCTAGTAACACCACACATCCATCTCAGCATTCGCATCTCAGCCACGTGCAATTTTTTTTCATCCGTCCCTTTCGTCGCCCAACATTCAGATCCATACATTACGACAGGTCTCACGACGGTCTTATAAATTTTCCCCTTAAGTTTTAAGGGCATTCGTGGGTCACAAATTGTCCCTGAGACCTGTCGCCACTTCAACCACCCTACATTTATTCTGTTCTTCACGTCCAGATCAATATTGCCGTCGTTTTGGAACAATGCACCGAGGTACCGAAAGTTGGAGCAAGTTGGAAGGGGTACACCGTCTAAGGCTATTTGGGAAAAACTGGATGCGCCCCCGAAATCGCAGAACAGGTGCTCCGTCTTGGTTCTGCTGATTTTCAGTCCGACACCTTCCAATCTTTCCCGCCATTTTTCCAACCTGCTCTGTACCCCAGTTGCATTTTCTCCGACAAGGACAATGTCGTCGGCAAAGAGCATGCACCAGGGTGCTTCCTCCTGTATGTCCGATGTCAATGCATCCATAATCAGAAGGAACAAATAAGGGCTTAAAGCCGATCCCTGGTGCAAGCCTACAGCCACATTGAAACTGTCGGTAACGCCAGCTTCGGATCGAACGTGTGTGGTGGCTTGACGATACATCGCACGGACAAGCTGTAAATATTTATCAGGCACTCCTTTTGCTTTCAACGCCCACCACAGCACCTTTCTGGGCACTCGGTCATATGCCTTTTCGAGGTCGACAAACACCATATATCATATGAAAATAAATTTAATCAACCACTCCATGTCGAAAACGGTACATTTAATATCTTTTTTTTATCGTTACCTGCTTGTAAAACCTTCATCATGGACCATGAATAAATAGTGTTAAAATTTAACTATTTAATATAAAAATAGAATTATCTACTATAATACAATATGCATGATATTTACAATTTGATACATGACGCTCGAAGTCAGCATGACAGGGCGTGAACACTATAGATAGCATGCACTTGCAATTTACACAAAAGGCGTAGGACGTTTCTTCATAATACTTAAAGGGATACGAATTTGGATACATTATCTATAACCATACAGCCTCAACTCTTTGGTTCGTTCGGTGATTGGTTTTGTGTGGCACTCAATTCTGGGAACAGCTCAATTATACACAAATCCAGCAAGTTGTATACCAACTGAAACAAAAAAATACACGCATTGTTAATAATGTGGAAGATTATGCATATAATAAAAATAATCTACCTACACTCGATTCGTTAATACATAGCCTGAAAGCTCAAGTGGTAATGGAAGGAAATATTTTTGCAGAACTGATAGACGTTTTGTCTAGACTGTCTGTTGTGCTAGCGCCGGCTGAGCGAGCTGTGTGCTCGGCCTCACC